>ML829769.1:0-57303 GCA_009831015.1 Picea engelmannii
ACTGGTGTACTATGTATGTGTGTGATTGTTAATTTCTTTCTGCTCATTATTGGATAATAATTCTACATTGATATAAAATTTGAAGAAAAAGGAATATAATTATGCTATTACTGATTCACTGCCCCCTCTCAATAATCCAAAACATGTCAGTTTGTTTTGATCTTTTGAAAGGCTAATTGTGCAGTTAGAACTTAACATGTGTCACCCCTCAGATTGGGTCATGTGTCCACTTCTTGGAATCTTCCACATAGAAACCGGGTGTGCAGTACTAAGTGGACCCCAGGGTTTCACCACTTCAACATTCGGAAGGAATGAAGTGAGAGGAAGGAAAAACCCCCGAAGCTCTGAATAGCGGAGTAAATCCTCATCGTTCATCGGGAGGGGACATGTGACAGTAGATCCTGTGGTCTAGAGGATTGAAGGCATAAGTAGTTGAGGTCAAGGACTTCTAAAGGCCCGAAGGATGTACTCCATCATGATCATTGATCACAAAGGACACATGGCACCAACTCCCATAGTCCATAGGAGTGGTACTCCGGAGGATTTGAGTTGCAGAATTGTTGTGAGTCGATAACTCTAGGAGGGGCGGAGTTAATCTCAACCGTTGATCGAGATATGACACATGGAAGCAAGAGATGGTATATCCGGTAGGTCGACACTTCGAGAGATTGATAGTGAATTACTTTGGAAACTTCCAAAGCCTGGAGTCCTGAAGCTCCTATCCACTGTAGATTTAAACATATAATGAGGACCATAGATCCACTGTCCTTCGCTAGTTCACCAGTTCGGTGGTCCGGGATGTTTGTGATGTGCAGAAAGGGAAACCTCTGAAGGTATGGAGCCCTGAAGTTCTAAGGCTTTAGATAAGAGCCTAATTGTTAGCGTTGGGTCACAACCCTGGGTCACATGAATTAAGGGGTCGAAGAAAAGGGGCTAGCATCCAAAAAATTGTTTTAAGAACAGGAAAGGGCTTAGAGAAAGATTTCATGGGATTTTTAATTGTACAAACTTACACCTAAATAAGTAAGGAAGGCATGTGAACTAGAAGGAGGGATCCAACACGGATCAAAGAGCCAATTTGACTCTGAGTTGGAATAATCCATGTACATGATTGCATCACTGAATTTTTTTTTGTTCAAGTATCCATAACTTCCTTCTCAAAGCTCAGAATTGAGCATGGAAACAACCGTTGGAAAGGTATTGAAAAATAGAAGATAAATATTCACCCATAAATTGGATATGAATTGTAAATTTCTCAGGAAATCAGTAGAAAAGAAGTATGATATATATTAATAAATAATAAGGGTTCATGTTTTCATGAAATTATTAAGAACAATTAGCCTGACAAAGTTCTGTTGGTTGCACATTTTTGTAGAATTAACAGTTCTCAGATTAGAGTCAGCACATAGTGCATAAGTGATGGAGGATACAAAGGTATTCTACAACCAAGAAGATGAAATCAAAGAGTTGAATGTCCAGTTGGGTTTGGAAGGAACCAACTCCAATAGACATGGAGGAGGAAATGAGGAAGACATAAATCTGGCTGAGACCCTCAGACAATTGTAGACAGATGTCCAGAGCCACAAGGATGATAATGAGAGGCTTATGAAAGCCAAGGAACAACAAGAAGACTTCAACATGAAGTTAATTTAGAGCCTGGAAATAATTAAAAATAAGTTGGATAAGGAGACTGGCTCCAACAAATTAGGAAGCCACGAGACCCCTGAGAAGAAAGGAAGAACAAGGAGTGGTAGCAGAGGTAACTATCACTCCCAAAATAATTTTGATAGGAGATCACATAGTATCTCAAGTCCATCCCCTATCAGGAATAATAGGAGGTCTGTGGTGTATGAGTTGAAAGGAAAAATGAATAAGATCAAAACTCCTACTTTTGATGGAGAGCACAAGAAGGATGAAGATGCTAAGACATGGTTGCTAAGCATGAGGAAGTATTTCAAATTGCATAACTATTCTTCCCCTGTAGAAGGAAGAATTTATATCTATCAGCTGAAAGGAAAGGAATCCATGTGGTGGGATCAACTGGTGCAAGTGAAACACCTCAGACAAAAATGTGACTTGGAAGGAATTCAAAAGTCATTTTGAAAATAAATACCTGACCAAGAGGTATTATGAAATAAAGATGAAAGAGTTATTTGAACTCAAATTGAGAAGCATGACTATTGATGAATACAAAAGGATATTTCTAGAGCTATTGAAGTATGTCTCTTTCATCAAGGATGAGACAGTGAAGATTCAAAGCTACCTGAGTGGGTTGCCATCTTTCATCAGCGATAAAATCCAATATGATGATCCCAAGACTTTGGAGGAAACCATAAGGAGAGCCAAATGAATGTATGATCAACAAAAAGGAAAGCCTACTTTACAGAAGGCTTGGGAGGATGTGGGCACAAGGGCAGACCCATGGTTCAACGCTTCAGCAGTGCACCAAAAAAACCCTAACTACCAGCCCTTTTGACAACACCTGCGAAGCAGATGAAGTCTCACCTGAGGTAGAGGCAGGGGTGGTTGCAGGACTCAGATGTTTGTAACCTAGTTGGGACACTAATATGTGATTACAAAGCCTTAAAAGATCACTTAGTAGTTATAGTTCATCGATACTTAAACTTAGTTCACAACGCAGATAAACCCTAATAATAGAGCAACACAATATTCAACAAGATCCAATACATTCAAGAACTAAGCATAACAACATAGATCATATATAGCATCTTATTCACATCATTAGGCACTAAGATATCATATCAGATACATTTAAACATACATTATTGCACTAAGCATAAATCACATGAACAATAAAACAACCACAACACAGGATATATGTGGTTCACCCCCAACCTGGGGCTACGTCCAACAACTCTTCTGCTTATTTATTGTCTTATGTCAATATTCTACATGCACAGAGCCACAAGATCCTAATCCACATAGGATAAGAGATATGCACGCACTCCGCTAGATCCTCCTTCCTTGAGCTAGGTTACAACACAAAGCCTTTACACAGTCTCTTACAGTCACTTGCACTTAGCCTTACAAGTATCACACAATATCCACAAAGAATTTACAATCATCACTTGCACTTAGCACCTAGCATGGCACACATGAATATCTTGTCTTAGCACCTAACATCGTACACACTTGCTTACATCACCTAACTATCTATTTATACATTAAAAAAGAGGCCTAAGCATGGGTAAACCCATGGGCCAACATCCCCATACCCGTTACATAATCCCAAAACCCAAAAATCCATAAATAAGGGGCCGAGATCCCACGATCTCTGCTTTGAATTTCGCTCCGCCTTCGACAGCCTGTCGAAGTCCCAAAATAGGTCAAAATTGACCAAGGATCTCCAAAATTTGGTCAACGACCAACATGCCCCCAACACTCAGCTATGACTCGTCCCGAGTCACTCTGATCTGGGTAGCTCTACCTCAAAATCCTCAAGATTGGATTGAGTTGCTTCAACCTGCTGCTACGCCAAGGCTTCCTGATCGACAAACTCTTGAATAAATGCCTTGTTGACAGGTCCCTCTAAGTGTTGTTCAACTGTAGTGACTACTTGTTCCAGTTCTACTCCTCGGCCTTCAATCTCTTCAAACAGTTAGAAATTTTTGTCCTAGATTGGTTGGAGCCTCTCAGTTACTTCCATGACTTTTCTCTGTATGGTGTGGACCTATTGTTGAGAAGTGCATTGTTCCTGGGATCCTTTCATACTCTCAACTATGAATAGGGGTTTCAACTGCGCCTGTACTATTGTTGCTTGGTATTTTTCCTCCTAGAGATGTGACTCTAGAGTCTTTAGTTCAGGGTCTTCAGTAAGTCGCTCATAATTCTGTGCACTTCTATTGCTAAGTTGTTCACATTCCAAAGCTAATGATATAATCCTCTCATTTGTGCTCTGGGCAGCGGCTTCTCTTTGGCCTCGCACATCTTGTGAGGTGCTTGGCACTGTTTGTAGCTCTAGATCTGCTATTCTCTGTTGAAGTTGTTGGATGTCTTCAACAAGTTGCACTACTTGATTCTCCACTTGATCTTTCGCCTTTTTCTCTAAGCCTGTCACAGAGCGAAGTGCTCCGTTGACTGCTTGTTTTAATCCAACCTTCTTTGCGAGCATTTTTTCCTTCTCTTGTTGGATCTGCACTTTCTCCTTTTCGAACTTTGTTTGGAGGTCATCCTTCTCCTGTTGTGCAACTCAGCGTTGCTCTATCACTTCCTCTTGTGCTTTTTTCAAGGCCACTATGGCCTATTCTTTTTCTTCTTGTGTGCGACAAAGGTGAGCTTCAGTTGCATCAACTATTCTATGGAGTTGGGTAGGCTCATCTCCCGAATCTTCTTATTTCGATGGTGGGGGAATAGTGGACACTACGCGACTAGAGTGAAGGGCCTATTGTACCCCTCTTAGTTCTGTCTCAATTCTATCATACATGTCTTCTTGTTTGGCTTCATTGTTCTGCAAAATGTCCTGCAAGGTGTCTGATACAGCTACGATGATGAAGTCGAAGTCATCGAGCATGATCACAGTATGCAACCTAGTCTTACTAGCTCTATACTTCTTTCGCGATGCAGGTTTCATGGGGAAACCTTTCTTTTCTTAGATGGATTAGCCTCATCAGTGGGATCCATAGGTGGTGTTACTTTGCCTTGCTTCTTCTTATCTTCTTTCACATCACTCTTTTCTTTATCTACTTCATCATCACCTCCTCCTCCAGGTGATTCTGAAGCAGTTTCTTATGATGTAGTGCTCATCTGCTGGACCTCTTCTGTCTTCTTCCTTCTGCTAGTTCCAGGTGTATCATGCCCTTCGCGAGTGACGTCCGGTCTGCCAATTAGTTCGGGATCAAATAGTTATGTGGGGTCAGCAGGGATAAGGAGTTTTGTATGCCAATCCTTAGTTATTTATTCTAGGTCCTCCTATGTGAGCTTATAGTATGACTGAAGCTCTTCTTTATTCTCATCTGTGTGCGCAGTGATATAAATAAAGTGTCGATCTGCACAAAACTTCATAAGGGGCCTGAAACTATGTAGGGTGTTTGGTGTCATATGAGGGACAGCCTCAATATCCCTATTTAACTGTAGATAGTAGGTATGGAATACAACATTCGACTTCCATTATTTCCCCATATTGCTCGAATACCAGAGCATGGTGAAATTCACAGTGAGAGGCTCAAATGGCTCAATGTTAGGGAAGTTCGCACCTTCCGGCATCTCCCAAGTAGTAATTGAAATAAGGATCAACAACTAGCTAAAATGGAACTCATAGCCCTGATCCTGAGCTTCATGGCAATCCAATTCTAAATGGTTGACTAAGTACTTTTCCCAATTCATCTGTAGTCCTTCCACGCATTTTCGAGCGAGGTCAACAACAAACCCTGTGACCTATGTGGGTCTATTCTTTCTCACTAGATTTCTTGCGATCAACTGGAATGCTAGGAACACTGTGCCATTATAGATAGAGGCTACGTTGTAGCCTCGCATCCCCTTTTCTACATCACCATAGGTATCTTTAATCCTCTATGCTAGGGTGCAGTCTGCAACCTTCCCTGGGTAAAATTCTTACGGGTCTGGTCCCTACATGCTCAATTCTGTGATCCTATGGATCAATGCCGGATCGACAGTGATGCATCTGTCTAGCCATAGATAGCCTCCATGGAAGCACGAAACAAGATATTAATGCACATGTTAACCTCCTAGTGCCTTCCAAAATGTGGTATCTTCATCTCGTTTAAGATAGTGGACTACGCGAGGTCCATAGTCCATGGTTGGGGGATTATCCTCGAGTTCTACCCCTTCGTCCTAGTCAAAAATATGTGAGGAGTGAGCATGTTGTGGTTGTTGCGATCCCCTAGGTTGAAGTCATTGATTTTAATGCCATGATCTTATCCAGCTGTGGTCGAACTGCACATATCCCCTTCAGGAGGTACACAGTAACCAGAGTGTAATCGAAGTCCCTTGGGACACTGCCACGACTCACCACGCCATACAGAGGTGTGATGTAGTCAGACAGGATAGATAGGATTAAGTTTGCATTTGCAAAGTCATACTGATTCTTAGTTCTTTTCTTGGCTACAGGTCAGGATGGTCCAGATCCGCAAGTAGTCAATGGAGAGGCTTGCACTCCTCTCATTGATGAAGCTTGAATCCCTGTTGACATTACCTTTTTGGCCATTAGATCGATGAGGAATTATTCTACAAACTTTTCTATGGTGCTGAGTTCATCCGGAATGAAAGATCAAGATCAGATAACTCAGGTCGATCAATGAATGCTCAATGCAATAGAATAGGTGTTGAAATCTTAGTAAACACAGCGCGAAAACAGTGAGTTCTCTTGTTGGCTCAGATATAATTCACAAAAGTGTTCTCGGTGAAAAATTTGACGGAATAAGTAGGAAACGATGTAACGGATCTCTCCAATGGATGATAAGCCTTCATCAATGTAGTTTTTTCTGTTATGGCGCGATCCCAACGACCCAATGGTGAAATTTTTGGTCATAACTATTGTTTTAACCATTCAGGATCATTGCTCTAACGGTCATAATGCTTCCAATGGTTATATTGCTCTGCCATGGAAAAGTGTCACTTTGCGCTATTCTGATATCCCGAAAAAGTTCCATTTTTGCAAACCTTCCTTCTACGAAGTCCCCTCTGTAACCTCCTACAAATTTTCTATGTTTGCTCTCTTCTTACTGAGCTTTCTAGCCTTCTTCCCTGTGATCTGCGTCTCTATGTTACTTTTTCCATTCTGATTCTTATCTCCTTTTGGCATAGTAACTTCATGCTATTGAGATTCTTTCATAGGGTTAGAGAGTTTTGGAACTAGGCCGAAGGAAAAATAAGGATGATTGTGGAAAAGAAAGTGTGTAGAAACCAAAGTAACAACTGGAAAAATAACAGCACACATGCATGGAAGAAAGCGTGCAAAAGGAAAGCGAAAGCTAGAGGAAGAACAAAACGCGCATGGGAGGAATACCCAACGTCTCTAGGGTTAGGGTTTTGGTAATACAATGTAAATGGATGAAGAGCCTGAAATGTATAAATATGGATACAAAGGTATCATATAGAGGTTGGTTAGTTAGTTTTTGTTAATATAGCTACGCATGGGCAAATGCGGGATGTAATTATTTTGATTATGTGAACTAATTTTGTAAGTTGTTGAAAAAAGAAGAGAAGAGGGAAGGTAGATCATAGGATTAGCCTATAGGCTATACAGTCTGGTGAGATCTAGTTCGCCTCATATTGATCTTTCCCGTAAGAAGGAAATTGTAAGCGTGTGGTGCCAAAAATGCAGAACTACCATAATAAAAGAGCCAAGAGCCAAATATTTGTGGACATAGCCCGGGAGGGGGTGAACCATGGTAATATTTGTGTAATATGATGAATACATTCATGCCTTTACTTTGTTTCATCAATTAATGGTTAGGCTTGATGAATGAGATAATACATTGTTATGAATTTGTTTACGTTGTTTGGGAAATAACTCGTGAAACATATGTATACAACGAAGAGAAATAAGTAGATTACGCTAACAACTCATGATATGCGACTTTAGTCAATAAAACCCTATCACCTACTCTATACTAGGCTGTAAACACCTGAGTCTTATAGTCACCCATTTAAAGCTATCTTGGGTGAGACTGCACATTGCATCATGTGTACTTCATTTCCTTCTAGTTTACTAGAAGGGCCGATAGTTTTAGAGGCTTTGTTGGAAACCAGAACGACATGAACCCTGGGTCAATAAATCAGACGACCTAAGAAAGGAAGAGTAACCAACAAATGGTTTCGTTTCCATATTAAGAGGAACAAGAACAAACTGAGTAGACGAGATAGAGTGAATGAGATCCGAAGGGGCGAAACAGAAGAATAATGAGCCATTAGAAGGGAATTTTGAGACCTTGGAACCCCACAAAAGCAAAAATCGAGGGCTGGTTGAGAACTAAAGAGCTAGAGTTTGCACAAAAAGATAATAGAAACCCTAGAATCACACCGCGTCAATACCCGGATAAATATGTATTTACCGATTTACACGAAGTCTTTTTCTGTGATTTTTCGCATCTACTACATAAGTGGATCCTAAGGTTGAAGGATAACCATGCAACGAACCAGATTCGACAACTAGATTGGAATCTAGCACAGATTGAACATCTATAGTAGGTGAACAACAAATTCACCCGGGCAGTAGACTTTTGGCTTGACAATATTGTGGCAGGCTTCATCACAAATTTTGCAGTAGACACAGCGAAGTCATACAACGCAGCCAAGCAGGAATTTCTATGAGGACCCAGAGGAAGGTACATTCAATCAATGTATACTTATATCAAGATATTGTTATATAACAAAGGTGGAATGACAATGGAGTCAGACATATAGACTTCCTTGCGTGCATGGGGGAAGGGGGGAAGCACTGACAAAGAGAGGAGGAATGGAAGGAGGGAAGGATAAAGACAAGAAGGAGGAGGAACCCTTGGAATTGACCTTGATGGATGATGACCAGCTTAAGTGGATCTTGGCATCATCAGGAATGACGCATAGCAGAGTAGCCTACCAATATAATATGAAGACCAAGAAGAGAGCCATATTCGAAAGGGAGGGCTTGGCGAGCGATGAGGAAGAGGTAGAGGATCTTCGGGCTATGGAGAATATTGAGGAAATCCTATGCACCACCTATGAGAGGAAAACAAGAGGCCCAAGAACAGGCAGAGAAGGAAACCATCCCTTCCATATTAATGTAAGTGTGGAACCCATAAACCCATGTGCGACTAACATGCCAAATAGAACACCACTGTTTAGACAACCCAAGTTTAGAGGAAGTTTGACCACAGGAAGTACATCTACACAAGGAGAAACAACTGGAGGAGCCAGTTTAGGTAACCTTAGTCAAGTATCTACACCGTGCAGAGGAGGGAGTAGTTCATTATTTAGAATGGTAGGACACGATCCTACCATTGGGTTACCAGAGTTTCACGGAGAAGAAGCCGAAGACCCTGAGAAGCATTTTTTCATTTGCACAAATATCTGGGAAGCAAAGAAGATCATCGATGAAGATACCAAACCTGCACAGCTATCGATCATGCTAAGAGACCGTGCACTGGACTGGTACATGAGTCTAGACATGAACAATGTTTCTGGGACGATAAGGACACTGGCCGACATTAAGAAATTATTGATAAATGAGTTCCAGAAGTCGAGCTTAGAGGATCAATACATGAATAAGATGATTGAAATAAGACAAAAACTAGGAGAGTCTGTATGGGAGATTGATCAGAGATTCAAGCGATTAAAAGGAAAGTTAAAATACCTTATGACCAATATGCAGCATCGGCACCTATTTTTCAACCCACTACTCCCACACTTAAAATACCCATTACGACAACAGAAGTTTCAGACGTAGGCAAAGGCTCTACAGGAAACCTTACAATTGGAAGAGAACCAGTACCAACAAATGGACCTAGCTATTGAAGATCTGAAGGAGGATTTGAAGAACTTAACATTTAAGATGAAACAGAATAAGAACAAGGACAAACGAGAAGCCATTTGGTGCACTACCTACAGGATGGAAGGACACCATAAGAACGAGTGCCCAACATTCGTGTAGTATATGGCGATAGGTATGCCCAACCTACTACCAAAAGGAGGCTTATGGTGTAAAATATGAAAGAAACTGGGTCACGACGCTTACCACTGCATGATGATGCAAAAATACCAAACAGTCCCAAAGAATTCATATTGCACCTTTTGTAAGTCAGTAGGTGACGACGACAAAAATTGCAGAACTATGGAGCTGATGTGCGAAAGAACATCAGACGCATATAGGGTACAGGCCAAAATGATGACTGGGCAGGCAACGCCATAGTTCAATCAAGCCCCAGTCCCATACAACATTGTGCAACAACAATATAATATCGTGCAACAACCATACAATAACGTGCAGCCATAGTACAACACTGCACAACCCCAGTATAATACTACGTAGTATAATCAGGCACCACAGTATAACGCACCGAGAGGTGATCACACATGACATAGAGGAGTGGGACGAGCTAGAGGAGGTTTCAGACGTGGTAGAGGACCAATCACATGTCACAATTTCCATCAAACAGGACATTACGCATGGGAATGTCCACTACCACCAACGACTTGTATGTATTTTTGTGCATCGGACCACGATATAGAGGAATGTCCAACATTACTAGTAAATATTCAGGAAAAGAGGAACCAAAACAATCATAATGTTCAGTGGATTTTAGCTGAAGAAAGGGATGACGAACGAAACATCAACATAGTCACTTGAGGAGGAACGAAAACAGGAAATGGTGCAGCTCAACAGGAACTAGCACAGAACCAATGGGTAAAGAAGAACCCAAAACCCATGAAGCAGTTCGAAGCACAAAAGGAAAAGGAGATCTTTACAGAAGCCCGATAGGAATTACAAAAGAAGGACACAACATCAAATGCACAACAAACCAAGGAATCTCCAGAATATGAGATGATGCCGTTGCTGGACCATACCAACATAATGCAACCCAAGGGAAAAGTAAGTACTATCAAATAATTTTTTCAATCATGCGTTAAAGTGCTAAGTGATCCTTCATCTATCATAATACTGCAAAATATCCTAGAGAAATGTAGCAGTGAGACAGAACAAAATCTAGAACTGAAAACTGTCAACCACCTACACACAAGAAGAATAACAAGTAGGGAATTCAGACTAAGTGCTAACATCGGGGATTTTAATATGGGAGATATTATATTGGACCTAGGGTCCAAAGTGAACGTGTTACCAAATACCACATGGAAATGTATGGGGGAACCAACATTGGGATACTCAACCGTTCAATTAAAGATAACAAATCAACATAGAGTTCTACCAATAGGTAGACTAAAGGGAGTGACTGTAGATCTAGATGGAGTGCACACTAAGGAAGACTTTGAATTCATCGAAATAGTAGATGGCACACCACCTTACCTGACACTACTTGGTTTGGATTGGGTGTTCAACAAACATGCCATAATTAACTTGAAAACTAGAAAAATGACATTTGATTTGGGAGACTACAGGGTCATAGCACCACTAGACCCATCAGAATGGGAGAGGTTCATAAAAATCACTTGTCTGGACTTAGAAGAAATCAACCAGTTGTACAGAACAGCTACGCACAATGAAGACTACGTAAACCCAATTGCAGATGGGGTACTCAGTTGGTGGAGCATTACTTCATGTGAAATAGACTCAGACACTAGGTCAGAAAACTAGCAGCAGAGACTACACAAAGTATCCATGAGAATATATGCATGAATAAATCACGCAGTAAGATGGGTTGGCATAGAAATCAGAGAACCACCCAGTTTTCACGGACTAAACGATTTGGAAACCTTCTTGACACAATATGAAGATGAAGTGTTAGAAAACCAGAGATTACTAGCACTGGATTTATCATTAAAGGCCACACCCACAAGATGGTGGGGCACACACAAGGAGAACATCACATACTGGTATCAATGTAAGAAATTACTGCGCATACGGTTCAGCGCAAAATGGAAAGGTAATAACCAACATAAATACGAAGGAATAGGGACACCAACATAACACTTGGAGAAGTGTAGAACGTTATAGAAAATGACACCACTAGAGGAATGGTCTCATCACTTCATTCATACTTTAGAAGGCATACCATCGAACTAGTATACAGACCATGAATTGCACAAAGGAACCAAGACATGGGCGACATTGCAACAAAACTTTATAATCACTTTCTCATTTGAACATGAGAACCCCAACATAGATGCGGCCCTACAATGGATCAGAGAAGTCATATTCATTAAAGAGCTAGACATATAACTAATCACATAAGAATAACAGTGAAATAAGAAGACAGTCAAGGAACTACTATCATGTTACCATTTATAGGAGGATGCACCGAATGAAAATGATCCACGCGATATTCAGATCGAATAAGTTGAAGGCGAGAGGAATGTGGAAGGACCACCCATAGAATCAGAAGTCATCTATGCACAAATCAAGATAAAGAAGGTTAACATCGGGACTGTCGAGCAGCCCAAAATGGCCAACATTGGAGATTACTGGGATGAGAAAACATTAGAAAGAACCACAGAATTATTGCGCGAATATAGTGACCTTTTCCCACAACCTTTACAGAGATGAAGGGTATAGCCGAAGAATTAGGAGAAATGAAAATACCAATCAGATATGACGCGAGACCTATTAAACAATGAACCTATAGACTGAACCCCATATACAAACAGAAAGTTAAAGAGGAAATATACAGGATGCTCGAAGCTGGCATCATCAAACCAGTCGAAGAATCAGAATGGATAAGCCCGATGGTAGTACAGGACAAGAAATAGGGACGAAGGATTAGGATATGTGTCGACTCGAGGAAGTTGAATGATGTGTGCCTTCACGACCCATTCCCTACATCGTTTACGTATGAATTATTAGAGAATGTGGGGGGCCACGAAGCTTACTCATTCACCGATGGATTCTCAGGTTACCATCAGATTAGAATAGCATAAGAGGATAGACACAAGACCACGCTCACAACGAAATGGGGATCTTATCAGTACACAGTCATGTCGTTTGGACTGAAGAATGCACCTGTGATATTCTCTAGAGTGGTCATCACAGCATTCAAGGAATGCATCCATCAATTTCTTGAAGTATACCTGGATGAATGGACAGTCTATAGTCTGTTGAAATACCATGTGGCAGTTTTAGGACTGATGCTAGACCAATGCAGATAGTGCCATATATCACTGAATATCAAGAAATGCATATTTGGAACATCGTTTGGGATACTATTGGGACACATAGTATACAAACAATTCTTTCTAGAGGACTCGGAAAAAATTGCAGTCATCGTCAACCTACCAGCACTGAAAACAACCCGCCAGTTAAGAGAAATGTTAAGACACACAGGATACTACAGGAAATTCATCAAAGGCTATGCACAGATCAAAACACCGATGGAAAATTTGTTAAGGATGGACACAAAGTATCAATGGAACAACGAGTGTCAACATGGCCTGGATACCCTGCAGGAAAAGATGATCACTGCAACAATATTAGTATTTCCATATTGGGAGAAGACATTCCATGTACATGTAGATGCATCAATGATAGCACTTGGAGCTATCCTAGCACAACCAGGAGTGGGAGACTTGGATCACCTGATAGTGTTCACAAGCATAAAATTATCATACTAGGAACATAATTACAACACAACAGAAAGAGAAGGCCTATATATGGTTTATGCACTACAAAAGTTCAGACATTACCTATTGGGAAAACACTTTAAGATGTTTACAGATCACTCAGCCCTGAAATACCTAGTCAAAAAGCCAGTGTTGGGGGGGAGAAACTGTTGATGGTTATTGCTATTTCAAGAATTTGAATTTGAGATAATAGTTAAACTAGAAAAACTAAATGCAGGACCTGACCACCTATCAAGGGTCACAAATGGAGAAGAACTGATGAATTTAGAAGACAAATTTTTCGACGCACAATTATTCTTAGTACAGATTACTGACAAATACTTCACAAAAATCATCTAGTACTTGAGCACAGGAACTGTGCCACAAGAATATACCACTGCGCAAAAGAAGAACTTGGTAGTCCACGCAGTCGAATACCAACTAATCGCTGGAAATCTATACAAGATGGGCACAGATAGAATCTTACGAAGATATGTATTAGAGAACGAACGTCCAAGAATTCTAGCAGAAGCCCGTGAGGGAATAGCCGGAGGACATTATGCAGGAAATATATCGTGTGGAAGGTACTACATGCAGGATTATGGTGGCCAATGATCCACAGGGACTTGAAAGAATACTGTCAGTGATGTGATGTCTATCAGAGGGTAGGAAAACCCAACCGAAGGGATGAGATTCCACTATGAACACAAGTGACATTACAAGCATTCGACAAATGGGCAATAGACTTTGTGGGACCAATTAACCCACCATCCAAAAGAACCGAGGAAAGATACATTATCACCACGATGGAATACCTAACATGATGGGCGGAAGCCACACCAGTAAAAGATTGCAGTGCATAGATAGCTACACACTTCTTGTTTGAACAAGTAATTACTAGATTTGGGTGCCCAAGAGTTTTGATGAGTGACCAAGGCACACACTTCATAAACAACACCATCTATGCGATTCTTGAAGAGTTTGAAGTTCATCACCAAAAAAACACACCATACTACCCACAAGCAAATGGAACAGTAGAATCCTTCAAAAAAATTCTAGAGAATGCTTTGACTACGATTTGTAACATCAACAGAGATGATTGGGACCTCAAGGTACCAGCAGTACTATGGGCGTATAGGACCACATGTAAAAAGTTGACAGGGCACACACTGTTCAAACTAGTCTATGGACAAGAAGCAGTCATGCCGTTAGAGTTCCTAATACCCAGTCTACGTGTAGCAATGATCACATAAATGACAGAATGAGGTGCAGTACAAGAGAGACTGAATTAGTTACTATTGATGGAGGAAGACCGAATCCTAGCAAGATTTCACCAACAAGTGCAGAAAGCAAGAGACAAAGCTTCGCACGATCAACAAATCAAGAGAAAACATTCAAGGAAGGAGATCTAGTATTTCTCTACGATAGTAAATCGTTGCAACACTCAAGAAAGATGAGAATGCATTGGCTAGGACCATACAAGGTAAAATATGTCACAGACAGAGGAGCTATACAGTTAAGAGATTTAGTAGGTGCAGACATCAAAGGAATGATCAATGGGAGCCGACTAAAGCTATACAAGGACAGTCGATCACCCACCGCACAGTAAAAACAGAAAAAAAAAAACAACGCACAACACACTAGAGATGAACAGGCCGCATGAAATATGAAACATGAAGTCCACAAGGGCAAGGGAAATGGTCATATTGAAAAGGGAAATAAGTGGGAAAAGGAAAGTCAAAGAAAGCAGGATGACAAGACAACACAAAGCAGAATTAAAGCAAGGTAAGGATCGATGGGATATCACATTAAACGCGCCAACTGGAGATGGCAAAGAAAGCGTCATGGAAAGTACAAAACCACCATGGATGCATTGAACTCACAGTTATGGTGCATTAATCGCATAATGGAGGAAGCATCTTCAAAAATATTCAGAACAAGCCCATACAACACACGAGAAAAGAAGCAACTGGTTTATTTGCAAAAAAAGAATAGAGAGAAAGCAACAATAGCTAGAACGAATAGAGAAAGACCATAGAGCTCACCGAAGCCACTCAAACTTAGAAAAAGTTTGACAGTCACCATCATGGCACCACCAAAGCTAGCCAAACCAGGCCATACAACCAGACTAACTAGGGTTCAAACTAGGTCACGAGGACCACTGGAAGAAAACAAGCAACAAAAACGGAATATCATCAATATCAACGAAATCCCATCGCCAAAGGAAATACCAGTAGACCCTACACTAATACTAAAAGATATTCAACAGCCACAAGTAGAGGCCATGGAACAGGATACACCAGCATCTTTGCAAGAACTTCAGAATAAGGAAGTAGAAACCCAACAGGAACTACAACCTGAACACACTGAAGCAACCATAGAAGTGAATGGAATGACACAGAACTTGGGAGAAGAAGAGAAACCAGATGAAACACAAGCACCTGACTTAGTTCAACCAACAAAGGATACCACTGGAACCACCTGGGCTTGGCCAGGATGGATGATAGGGGAACAACCGGGAGTTGTTGGAACTTTGAGCCAACCAACACAGCAGGAGGACAAAGTTCATATAACGAGCTCACCTTGCAAGAAATTGACAACAGAGATTGTGCTACCACGCATACCAGAGGGAGTACAGGTAGACCCATAGCTATTGGGTCACGTCGAGAAGCTCAAGTATTCCGACCACGATGTAGAAGATGAAAAAAAATATCCATAGCTTGCACCACAGGTCCTTATGCAGAAAATAGTCATGAACCAATTGGGGAAACTATCATTCAACCACATAAGTGGGCAGCTGGACTGGAGAACACATGAATTTTAGGATTGTTGAAGATACCACACTTTGGTAGAGGCCAATACGCGACTGCATGTGTCAAGCAACTATTATCAGTTACACATGGAGGGGACATATGGCTAGAAAAACCCGTCCCTATAACTGTTGATATTATCACACAGATAAGAGGACTATCCACTTGGGGTATGGATCCCGCGCTAATTCTAGACGATAAATACAAGGAAAACACATTGGTAAAAGAAATGAAGAATAAATATGGTACTGACAGGGGAACAAGAGGCATTATAATCAAATGGATCAAAAATGTCGCTACACAATTGGGTGTAAAGATCTAAGCCTACAAACTGCTAAGAAAATGTCGTAAATATGAAGTACCGATAGGAGTCATCATTGTTGCAGCTTAGTGCGCAGGAGGCACCTTCATGATTTGGGCTCCATACCTATCAAACTTGTTCCAAGTGGACTACAAAGATGCAAAGGACACAGGTACGAAATTTCATTACTCATGGTTGATCACCCTCATAGCCTTCATGGTATGGAAAGAACCAAAACATGTCATCTTTTGTACCACACCAAATCTAGTGGGAGCCAGATATCGTGTACTGAGATCCGTGCCACAGTCCAAGCATAAGAGAGAGAATGGAATCATATTTGAAGCATACCTATGGGACATACAAGAAGCCATCATTTGAGCATGGAGAATAACACCAGAGGTTGTTGCACGATTTTGGGACATCGCCAATTTTTGGGCTAGACAACAAGCCATGTGGATACAACCAAGATAGGACCTGGATAAATGGTGGCTACATATGCGCTACTACATCACCGAGGGTGATATCAATATTATCATCAGCGAATGGTTGGATGAATGGAATATCCCAACCATACCCATGGAAGTACTGGGACAAACAACAAAAGGAGGGACTACACAGGCAGAAACATAGCCTCTGCAAATCCCAATACCTAAGAAATGAAGAACGAGACAAATCAAATTGACCCAGGTAGACGATGGCTCAGAGCATCTAGGGACCTAGAAGGGGAGGAAAGAAACCACTTAGCCAACCAATGGACAGTGGAAACAGGATGAGGGAGCATAAGAAACCACTGCAAACCCCATCACATAGGAACCAGAGGGAACTAAGAGACCAACAGTACAGGAAGCAGATGTGTGCAAGAAAATGAAGGCACACCAAGTAGCACCAGACTATATGATAAAAAAGGATGATGGAGAGATGATCGCCAGAATGGTCTAGGACTGCCTCGCAGAAGATTTCGATCATGCAGTGCACCACATAGATAAATTGTAGAAGGAATTGGCAGAAATGGGACAACTTCTTAAGAAATTCAGGGAAGCCCAGAGCGCAAGTAGCAATAGAGGCATAAATCCATCAACAACATAAACCAAAGATAGAGTAGAGGTATAATAACGAGATTTAGTTCTTCTGATGCCACACGCACACTCAATGGTCTACATAAAGCCTAACATGTTGCGAATGGATGAAATTGTGGGACAGACACCACTGAAGTATTTGGAACACATTTAATTGGTCTTTACACGGATTCCATCAAGGGAATTACACAAATTGCAGGTTAGTGTTGACCACGAGATGCAGTCTCGAGCACAAAAAAATTTAGTCGAGCTACAACAAGCAACAAAGAAGCAGGAAGCGTTGGAAATAGTTTGTGCACAAGCCAAATCTGAAACTCAGGAGGAGAAAAAATGTAGGAATGAACTGGAACGTAGAGTGGAATAAATTTTTGCGAAACTTCCAAGCACTACGCAAGGGAATGAATTCCCAGCCGCAGAAAATATCGACCAGATTGCACAGGAAATTTATCGATATCATAAGGAGATTGAGACTCTCTGAGAATAGGTTATACCAACAACTCCACCAGTAGTGAAGGAGAAAAGGAAGCAGGAAGAAACAAAACAACTACAGTAAGTATAAAAATAGGCTAGTATGACAGCTGACTTGTTCGAGAAAGAAACACAACTTTGGATAAGATTGGAAGAGGATACACATGTCCAACACTAGGACAAGGAAGAGGAGAGGACCAATGCAATGATACAAGAACTCAAGCAACGACCAAATACCATACCAATTCCAGAACGAGTCAAGGGGATGCAAGAGTTGAAGAAGATGCAGGCAGAACTTATCACTGCACAAACACAGAAACAAGAGCATCAAGCTCAAATAGAACCATTGTAGGAATGGGTAGCAGAAGTACTCGCATAAGAAGAAGGAACTAGAACACAAATAACATAGAACCAACTAGAATGCGCAAGATTGATGAGTGATGAAGTGGCAGTTCAGACAGTCAACACAATCAAGGAGAAAACCATGCAGGCACTGACAAAAGCAACAGAATTGTAGGAAAAGTTTGAGACGATTACCAAGGAGATCGAGGAAGCACAAAGGGATTAGGTGACTCGGGATGAGTCAGATGTCAGTTTTGGGGGCATGTTGGCACCAAGACGAAGGGAAAAGAAGGACGATTGTGGGCAAGAAAGCGTGCATAAACTGAAGTAACAGTTGGCGAAAGAACAACATGCGCATATGAAAGAAAGCGTGCACAAGGAAAGAGATAGTTGGAGGAAGAATAGAATGTGCATGGGAGGAAGAACTAACATCGATAGGGTTAGGGTTTTGGTAATACACTATAAATGGATGAAGAGCCCAAAATTTATAAATATGGATACAAAGGTATCATATAGAGGTTGGTTAGTTAGTTTTTGTTAATATAGATACACATGGGTGAATGTGGGATGTAATGCTTTTGATTATGTGAACCAATTTTGTAAGATGTTGAGAAAAAAAGAGAAGAGGGAAGGTAGATCAGAGGATTAGACTGCAGTCTATAGATTCTGGTGCAATCTAGTTTTCTTCATATTGATCTTGCCCGTAAGAGCGAAATTGTAAGCGCACGGTGCCAGAAATGCAGAACTACCATAATAAAAGAGAGAAGAGGCAAATCTTTGTGGATGTAGCCTAGGAGGGGGTGAACCACAATAATATTTGTGTAATGTGATGAATAAATGCATGTATTTACTTTCTTTCAACAATTAATGGTTAGTCTTGATGAATGAGTTAATACATTGTTATGAATTTGTTTACGATGTTTGGGAAATAACTCGTGAAACATATGTATGCAACCAAGAGAAATAAGTAGATTATGCTAACGTCTGATGATATGCGAATTTAGTCAAGAAACCCTTATTTCCTACTCTATCCTATGATGTAAACACCTGAGTCTTACAGTCACCCACTTAAAGCTATCTCAAGTGAGACTGCGTAGTGCATCCTGTGTACTGCGTTGCCTTCTGGTTTACCAGGAGGGCCGATAGTTTTAGAGGCTTTGTTGGAAACCTGAATGACATGAACCCTGGGTCAATAACTCAGATGACTTAAGAAAGGAAGAGTAACCAACAGAGAGTAATAATTCTTCTTTGTCTGGGGTAGGTGCTCTACTATCCTGTATAGATAGATGTTCCAAGTCTTCCTGGGTTCTTTCAACTTTGACATCCAAGTTTCTGGTTCTGAACAACTTTGACCCGTTCTCCTGTTCTTTGATCAAGTTCACTATCCTCCTAGTCATGAAGTATTTTAATTCTTTCTTTTTATGTTCTAGATATTCCTCTTCATTTCTTCAGGTCTGATCTTTCTCAATCTAGGGTTTTCTTGGTAACATAGAAAATGGGGAATTGTTCTCAATAAATTTAAAAACCTCAAATTCTTTCTTTGTCGAAGTTCCATGAGACAAGTTCCTTAGAAAGATGTCTCGGTCTTCTGCAACTGTAACAAAGGGTTAATCCTCTTTTTCTTTTAAATGATCCCCAGCCTTTCTTGTACTACGCACTAGGATCATGGTAGCTAACTTGCAAAAAATTCTTCCTAGGGTCCTGCATCCATTTTTTAGTCCAAACATACTTTCTATGCATAGGAATAACATATCTTTCATTAGTTCTATCAGATATACTCATATCAAACCTTTTTTTGTCTAGATGTGCCCTAATTTTCAGATTAGGACAAAATTTATCAAACATACCTAGATCCATACTTTCGAAACAAAAATTTCCACTTATCTTACCTTTAACAAAGCACAAAGCTTCAGATCTTACCTCTTTTCTTCATATCTACCTCCTCTCTTAGTATAGAGCTTCGTAAGTCAAGTAGAGTATTGCACACTAAAGCAACATATCTATGCACAAAGATTTCTTTATTTTCCTCAGTTCCCAACAATCACAGTTTTAGGTCCTGACAACAGAACCATTTGTTGGCACGGGAACAGACCCAAGTTTCAATGCTTCAACAGCGCACCAAAAAAACCCCAACTATCGGCCCTTTCAGAAACACCTGCGAAGAAGATGAAGTCTCACCTGAGGTAGAGGCAAGGGTGGTTGCACGACTCAGATGTCTGCAACCTAGCTGGGACATCGATCTATGATTACAAAGCCTTAACAGAGCACTTAGCAGTTATATTTCATCAGTACTTAACCTTAGTTCACAACAAAGATAAACCCTAATAACAGAGCAACGCAATATTCGACAAGATCCAATACATTCAAGAACTAAGAATAACAACATAGTTCAGATATAGTATCTTATTCACATCATTAGGCAATAAGCTATCATATCAGATACATCTAAACATACATTATTGCACAAAGCATAAATCATATGAACAATAAAACAAACACAATGCACAAAGAAACCACAACACAGGATATACGTGGTTCACCCCCAACCTGGGGCTACATCCACCAACTCTTCTTCTTCTTTATTGTCTTCTATCAATCTTCTACATGTACATAGCCACAAGATCCTACTTTGCATAGGACAGGAGATCTGCGCACAATCTGCTAGATCCTCTTTCCTCGAGCTAGGTTACAATAAAATCCTTTACACAGTGTCTTACAGTCACTTTCACTTAGCCTTGCAAGTCTCACACAGTATGCACAAAGCATTTACAATCATCACTTTCACTTAGTGCCTAGCATGGCACACATGCCTATATTTTCTTAGCACCTAACATCACACACACTTTCTTACATCACTTAGCTATCTATTTATACATTACAAAAGAGGCCTAAGAATGGGTAAACCCATGGGCCGACATCCCCATACCCGTTACATAAGCCCAAAACCCAAACATCCCTAAATAAGGGGCCAAGATCCCACGATATCTGCTTCGACTTGTGCTCTGCCTTCGATAGTATGTCAAAGTCCCAAAATAGGTAAAAATTGACCAAGGATCTCCAAAAATTGGTCAAGGGCCAACATAGGACAATAAGAAGTTTAATAATAAATAGAGGTAGAAGGGGAACACGCCACCTTTTTTTCAGAAACAGTCCTCAAGGACAACAACTTTTAGAGAGCACAAAATGGATGAGGTAGGTGGGAAAAGGCCAAGGCAGACACCCATTCAATGTTAGGGCTATAAAGGAGACAATAAGTATCAATATTTTCCTCACAAAAGTGACAAAGTGAGAGTTGTCCATAGTGTACAACAATTAGAAACAATGGAGGACATGGGCATAAGTATACCTAGGATCAATGAAGCCCTGGACAACAAGCACACCAAGTTTCAATCACACATGATTAAAGTTGGAGGTATGATCAATAACCATGCCTTTACTATTTTAATATATTCAAGAGCTAGTAATAGCTATATAGATCCTAAGGTAGTGGATAGATTGATTTTTCCAAGAATCAAGCATAAAAAATATTGGCTGGTACAGTTGGCTACAAGAGCCAAGAGAAACGTTGTTGAGCAGGTTAAATCATATCCAGTGGACATGAATGGGCTAAGTACCAAGGAAGATTTGAAAATCCTACCATTGGGTTCATATGACTATCTAATTGGTATGGATTGGTTGGACCAACACCATGCTGTCTTAGATTGTCATAACAAGGCATTTACTTTCCTAGATGAGGAAGGGAACCCAATAACAATCCAAGGAATTCCTAGGGTAGTTACTGTTTGAGAGATCTCAAAAATGCAACTGAAGAAGTGTTACAGGAAGGGATGAAAAATATTTGCAGCCCATATGGAAGAAGCATGTAAGGATAAGGTGCCAAATATGGAAAATCACTCAGTCCTAAAAGATTTTGAGGATGTGTTTAAGGAGATACCAAGAGCAACTCAAGTATCAAAGACTCCCTACAGAATGAGTAGACCAGAGTTGAAGGAGTTGCAAATGCATCTTGAAGAGATTCTAAAGAAAGGGTATATATGCCCAAGTGTTTCACCTTGGGGTGCCCCAATATTATTTGTGAATAAGAAAGATGGGACATTGATATTGTGCATCGATTTCAGACAATTGAACAAAGTGACTATAAAGAACAAGTATCCTTTGCCAAGGATCGATGATCTCTTTGATCAATTAAAGGATGCAATGATATTTTCAAAGATTGATCTCAGGTCAGGATATCATCAAGTAAGGATCAGAGATGAAGATATTAACAAGACCGCCTTCAGGACAAGGTATGGTCATTACGAGTTCACAATGGTTCCATTTGGGATATCAAATGCACCATTTTTTTTCATGTGTTTAATGAATGGTGTTTTCCGGGAATATTTAGACAAGTTTGTCATTGTCTTTTTGGACGACATCCTTTTGTATTCCAAGTTAGAAGAATAACATGAGCATCATTTGAGGATGGTGTTACAAGTGCTAAGAGAGCACCAATTATATGCCAAATTGAGCAAGTGTTCATTTTATCAAAACTGAATTCACTATTTGGGGCATATCATATCCGAAGAGGGGATAACAGTGGACCTTGAAAATATTGAGGCCATTAAAGGGTGGAAAACACCTAAGAATGTGACAAAAGTCGGGTTCTTCATGGGTCTAGATGGCTACTACAGAAGATTCATTGCAGGTTTTTAGAGAATTTCTCACCCAATCACTTCCTTGCAAAGGAAGGGGGTGAAGTTTCAATGGACATAAGAGTGTGAAAGAGCTTCCAGCAATTGAAGAAATTGTTAACCAGTGCACCAGTTTTGAGGATTGTTGATCCGAATGAATATTTTTTGGTTTTCACAGATGTGTGCAAAGAAGGACTTGGTAGAGTCCTCATTCAGAATGGGTTTGTGATATGTTTCGATTCCAGAAAATTGAAAGAGCATGAAAGACTCTATGCCACTCATGATTTGGAGTTGGAAGACATAGTGCATGCCTTGAATAAGGGGACACACTACCTCATGGGAAATAGGTTTGATATGAGGACAAACCATAATGGTCTGAAATACTTTTTTTTTCAGCCAACTTTAAATGCTAGGCAGAGAAAATGGTTGGAATTCCTCTATGAGTATGACTTTGATATTAAGCACATCAAAGGAAAGGAGAACAAAGTGGTTGATTCACTCAGCAGGAGAGTGCATGAACTACATGATACAGCCATTATCATGTATCAAAATGATCTTAAAGGAAGAATATACGAGGTTGAAAAAGTTGATTTGCAGTATAGGGAATTGGTAACAAAATTACAACAAGGTAAAATGCAGCAGAAAGTTGAAGATTATGAATTGGGAATTGATGGAATTATCTTGTATAGGAACATAATTTATGTACCCAATTCTCCTTAATTGAGGAGTACGATTTTAAAAGAGATGCATAATGTACCTTATGTTGGACACCCAAGATATCAAAAAACAAGTTCAACAGTCAAGAGCCACTATTATTAGTCAGGCATGAAGAGGGAGATTGGTGAATGCTTGTAGTGTCAAATGCTCAAGGATGAGAATAGACATCTAGCTGGGGTTTTGCAGCCATTACCCATTATTGAGTGGAAGTGGGAAGTGGTGACAATGGATTTCATTACCAATTTTCCTAGAAAAAGCAAGCAACATGATGATATCATGGTGGCCGGGTGGTGGACAAGATTACTAAAGATTCCCATTTCATTCCTATGAAGGTTACTCACAAGGAAGCCAATGTTGTTGATATCTATATGAGGTAATTAGCATGCTTGCATGGCATACCCAGTTGGCACTTGAGGTTATCTCCAATGAAGATGAATCTACAAACAATGTATCTTTTCCATTCAAAGATGCAACCCTACAAGAAATTGGAGGTAATAAATTATGATATTGTGTTACTTCAAGAGGCCCTGACTATATAACTTTATCCGAGGAAGGATCCTTTATCCACGAGGAAAATGAAAAGGGATATAGTCTAGTGTAAGGGATATTTATTTGAGGTCGATTCAGTGCTAATATAAAATTCCTTCAACGTTAAAAGGAGATATATCTGCTACTAGCTCTTTAAATCATCTGGAATAGAGGAGATTCAGATAAGAGACCAAATAATACGTTAAATAAGAAAGATCAAGTAGATTTGATTTGATTTCAAGGTTACGTGGTAGTAGCTGTAATGCAATACCATTACCATTATGTTTTTCAGACAGGGACTCTCCTCTCTGGTTATTATAAATGAAAACTTTGAAGTCTTGTTATGAATGCTTCCAGAGAGAAAATCCTCGCAACTACTGCCTTGGATAGAACTGTAAACTATGGAAACCTCGGGGCAATATTTTTTCACAACATAATTGTTGTATATATCCTGGACAAAAAAGATGGCCAGAAGACATGGCATCCATATGGATATTATATATATGTATGGTACAAATCAATATCGAGAACTTAAATGTTCATGACCCTCTAATTTTTTTTAGCAAAGTCTCCATGGATATGATTAACAATGCATCAAGTAATTATAGAATGTCGGTCTTGAAGATCACATACAATCATGGTTAGACATACCTATAATTTGATAACATCAACCAACCATCTTGACAACTAAGTGTGGAGGGAAACTCTCTTCCCAACCAACCTCTCAATCAATAACTTATGTCAGTTTATATTCCTCTAGTTCCTTTGAAACCCAAGCTCCAACCTCTCAATCAATAACTTATGCCAGTTTATATTCCTCTATTTCCTTTGAAACCCAAGCTCCAAGAACCAAGTCAAAAGATATTTCGGTCCTTCTCCACATTTATTAAATAGTTATTCTTCATATGCATCCATGTAAAAAACTCAATGCATAGGCTCCACTTGTGAGAAAACAATTAACTCTTAATCATTCAATTTTTATTTAATTTCTATTTAGATTTTATCTTAATTTAATTTTAGTAATTTATCTCCTTTTCATTTTTTTCTTTATAATAAATTAGTTATTACAAATATTATTAGTATCATCGTTATTATGGTTTATTCTATAATTATTATTACTTATTCATATTATTTTAAGACCACTTATTTATTTACCTCATCAAGTATGAGATTAATTCAAAATATGGGGCATTACAAAAACAGTAAGAGGAAAAAAAAACCAAAACCCTAACCTTAGGAGATGAGGTGGAAAAAAGAATGTGAGCCCCACCTAGTTGACACATCAACTTCCTAGTGTCGTGATTTTCACATATGCACTTTGTTTGGCACATTTATTCCACTGTTACAAAATTGATTCCAAACTCGATGTGTCTCCCAACTTGGAAATCTTATATTTTAGGTTGTTTCAATTTTCAAAACACATGAGAAGAGCCCAAAAAATGGGCCAAAAGTTCTAGACCTGGAAAATTGTTGTAGAATTGCAAAGTGTAGGACCATTTCATAATTAGTGGTAGATGTGAGTGGCCATATGTATCCACCTAAATCAATGGAAATTGTGGGTGACCACCTGTATCTATTTGGATTAGTGGAAAATGTGGGTGGCCACCTATATCCACCTGGATCACCATCTGTTCTTAACTAGTCATGATTTGAGGTGGAAAATCTAAATTGAATGCATTAGAAACCACTCATCATGTGATTGTATATGGCCCATACTTGATTGGTTTCATCTTGTGATGCTATTAATTTTTGAACCTTTTGTTATCCGAATGAACCCAAACACTACAACCGACCTCAAAATGTGGAGGTACTCAATGTTGATCATGGAGTCCCTTATACTTGTCTTCTATTGGATGGAGTGTATCATGGACTTTGGCATAAAATATGACCAAGTTCTACATAAAGGAAGAAACCTTACCTTTCTCATTTTTTTGGTCGGATGTGGATGGGGAAGAAATAGAAACTGGTATTTCATAAGGAAAAAAGGTTGAAAACTATAACATACCTCAAATGGGGAGTGCCACAAGGAGAGATGAATTTCCCACTTATAGTTTATATGCAAGTAGTTATTCCACTACTTTTTTTTTTATGGTAGATGCAAATATCATGGAGCCCTACCTCAATATATCCATTAGTTTGAGGGTGAAACAATGTGGAAAACCTCAACTAACAACCAAGAAGCTTCTACAAGGATTACCAAAAGTGACTTAGAAATGTAAATTCATGATCTATATGATGTTGAATTGCTCTATTTGTTGTTGTAGTCCATGTAAAAAATTTCTAATTGTTGATTTGATTAAGATAGGGATCTATGTGGTAGTAATGGAAAATAAAGTTCTCACAGAAGCATGCCTTTTAGTAAACTCTTCAATTCTAAAACATTATTTAGAATGGGCCACTCCTTAGGAACCTTGAACTTTCAATATTGGTATGGACCATTGGTGTATCAATTACAAAACCCAAATATTGATCATAAATATTTCCAAATAAAGTTTTCTTCAATTTGTCTTGTAGCGTGTGTTAGTAACGAAGATCCAAGATTGTGCAAACATGATCCAAATGATCTATATAGCTTATGTTTTAAATCAAGTTGTCATCCAAGTATACCAAAATAAATTGTCGACATGGGGGGCGTAAGATGCCATTCATAATCTACATACGATTGGTAGGGTAATTGATGAGGACAAAAGGCATGATAATATTATCTTTGAAGAGTATCTTCCATACATTGTGTTACCACCCAAAATGCATAGTTTATTTTTCATTTTTGGAGGCCTTATTTTTAGCACTATTGTACAAGAAGATGGGAACTTTAGGAGTTTGGTATGAGTCATGAGAATTGTATTGTAAATTTGGTTCAAGCATCATGAGTATGAGAGTTTGTAATGGAAATCCATGTGATGGTTTTCTTTTACATGTTGGAGGATGTTTGCATATTTGAAAGTATGTTTTATTGTTGAGTTCACCTATTTGTAGGAACTATTGCACATGTGGTAGCATTTCATAATTTAGGGCACTTATCTACTTGTTTTAATGCATGTTTTTCCATTGGATAATTCCTTTGGGGTTTCTTTACAATTCTCAAGGCATAAGTTACATGTTTTGAGGAATGTCTCATCACCAAAGTGTCATCCCACATTGTACAAGGCATATTTGGAGGAATTTATCACCATTGGAGTGTACATATTGTTTGAACCTCCACATATTTCGAGGCACGATTCACCATTTGGAGGATGATTTGAAATTTTGGGCACAATTCACAATCATGGTTGCACATATCTAGAGGAGATACCCCCATGAGGAGTTGACATGTGGAATCACAATCTTTTCCTGGACCTTGAAATCCATCTCTTTCTTGAAGAGTAATCCACATAAATCCATCTCTTTCTTGAAGACCACTCCACATTTGATGGTACTTTAATAACACTATATGGTCAAAATAGTTATGGTGAGGAGCACCCTACCATAAAATGAAGGCATGTGTCATGTAAGAATTTTTAAAAAGTCAAAGGCACATTTTTAGATGAATGTTCCACATCTCAAGCTTCATTGGAATGTTTTATGCCATTTTTAATGGACCAAAGGGTCAAATGAGATACTCTAGGAGGAGTGTTTCACATTTGTTGAGGATTTGAAACAGTGAATTTCAAGAAGATGATTGACCATTTTGAGAAGCACCCTCTATCGGGAGGTGACACATGGAAACAATGACTATTCAACTCTTGAAATAATGACAAAGTGATCTTAGGAGAGGAGCACTCCACCATAGGAGGCTTCTAGGAGATTCTTTGTGGTAAAATAATGAGGGGAAAGTCAACATATATCTCTCTAAATTATATTTTATTGGAAAGTTGTTATGAAGAAAAGCTATCTAAGGAGACTTCCTCTCATTTATAAGGTGGATTGATGTGGAGGAGAAAACTCTCATAGGAAAAATACAAGGTTATTTGCAAGCAAGGGATAGAAGGATCATGATAGATTTATGCTTCCATTATCTTATTATTTTCTATAGTTTCAATTGATGTGCAAGGATTTCATTATAAATATGATAATGTACCCTTTCTAGAGAGATTTCACCCATTTTTGGGGAATTGTTTGTGGCAAATGAAGGAAGATTTCTTTGTGATTTATTAATCCTATCATGCCTTGATGTAATAAAATTTGTTAATAAAGAAATTTTTGGATATCCATTAATCTATTAATATTTTCATGTTGTTCTCTTTGCATTGATGATTTCACAGTACATTGATTGATGTTAATTGCAAGACAATTTATATATTTATGATCCTTTCATTTAGTTTGTAAATTGATTTGATTGATGTAATTGGTAGAGTTTATTGTTGACAACCTCAATGATTTTTTTCCATTTAATTAAAGGTTTATTGTCCATCTTATTTCCCTAACTCCATAACCCATAGGATAAAGAACTTGTCCTCTTCAATTATGTCAAATTTACATTGTAAAATCCTAAACCAATCTACTTCACCAATATGATTTTCAGATCTGCATTAACAAACAAATTAGTTAATTTATCTAAGGGAATCATCTCTTGTGTTGAAGGAAAGCCATACTAAGGTGAGAAGGACAATCATTGAGGTGAAAATAGGTCGTGTCTTCAAGTTACCCTAGGTTTTGTGCTTTGTGATTGGACTTATATTTGAAGTGTGGATTTTTAGAGGTAAGAAAATGGTGTTTTTGTTGGAGCTCGAGTCTCTTTTACATATTCAATATACACTGCTTCAATGATGTTGTTGTTCCTGAGTCTGTACTTAAGGCTTAAGAGTACAATGTCAAGGCATCCGAAAGTAGGTGAAAGATGAGTAAGAGGGTAACGTCAACCTTTGGTAAAGGAAAATAGGGAAGGTTTCTATGTTGGCATTGTCTAGCTTCCAACTGTTCCTGAGTAGTTATATCTTGTTCAATAGCTTCCCATGAATGTTCAAGTTCGTCCCGGTTATTAGCAGTTTTAAGGATTATATCAAAAAGGTTTAAAGCAATATGTGTTTGGTTGGATAGTCCAGGATCGATATTAGGCTATGTTGCTACAGGGACAGTCATGGGGGAACCGTAAGGGTAGGAAAGGATTCAAGAGAGATTTAATGCTGTCTCGATTTGGTCGAAATAAAGAGATTTTTGTGTTTTAAGAATAAAATGGAATGCAAATTGAAGGCTCTTTTCCGTAACTGTATTATATTTTAGATAAAGGTGTGAGGTGAAAGAAAAACATTTAGCTACATATAACGCAAGATTCCTGTCAAAGATAAAACTCACATATAAACAGAAGAGGAAATTAGTAAGAAAATAACTGACATAGCAAACAATATATATAGAATTTTGAAAGTACAGATTGGTCTTACACCCGCTGATAGCTGGTGCAGAGGAAAGACAATAAATACTTACAGAAAACATAAATCCTTTTGTTATATTAGTGGTCGTACTAAATTACAACAAAGCACATCAATTATGAATAATGGAATGAAATGAAACATGAAATATGAAGAAACAAACTTGTAACACAGTCTTGATGGAATCGAGAATCTTCAGATTTGCTTATATTAACTTCTCGAATGCAAAAACTCTATTACAATCAATACCAAAAAGGTCCAGCCTTCTCTATTTCTTTCCCTGATATATTTATACAATTTTACAGATCAGTTAGAGTCTCAACGGTTACACAAATTTGGTTACAACCGAGAGGAGAACAATCGCTCCCTTTCTCCTACTCTATCTTTACTTGGTGCCAGGTGTTTGTCTTCGCACAGATTCGGTGCAGGATATACATCTTTCTACAAACTGAGATATGAGCTGTGAAGGTTCTGCTTGACAGCTGGCCTCGGCGAAATAACATTCTCGAGCTAACTGTTGTATCTTGTCCCCCATTTGTGAATCAACGATGTCTAGGGTACTTATTTGCGCGTTGGGTTGAATAAAGTGCTTCTCAACTCGAGCCATGTCCACCCTGTCCATCTGAGAGATATCGGTTGAATCTCTCTCCTTCTCTTTCAAATCAAGCGAGATTTGTTCTACATTCATTTGTATTAATGTTTCGGCATCACCTCCAGTGTCCATACCCAACAACTCGCCCTCGTTCTAGCTTTTTCCTGAACCAGAAGTTGCCTCTTTGGGGCCTTCAACATCCTTCGGTTCTGTCTCAGAAACGTCTGGGCTCACTCCTCGTAACACAGCAGGAAGACAACTTCATTTGTTTTCCTGAAATTTTAATACAAAGGCCGTGTCTTCGGGTGCTAAAGATTGGATCCGAACTAGCACTTCCCCATAAGATCTTGCCCCTCGAAAAATGTCATCCGGGGGTGAAAACTCGTGTTCAAACCTCTTCAGCCCACAATTAGCTAAATGGTTGCTTACAATTTTATGAGGATCATGTTTTTTATACTCAATGGAGACCAAACTCAGGTCTTCCAGGGCTGCAACCTCGGCTTTGGCATGCCCGAAATCCAATAAAGAATAAGAATTTAGCCGAACGGGGAAAAACGACCATACCTTCTTCAAAGATGCTTTGAGTTCTTTACTCACCCCACCAATCACTGTTTGTCGGGCGATCTCGCGACAAGCCATCTTGTCGGGGATGAATAGTGGTAGTGCAAGTGGGGGAACAATAGCTCCGAACACTCTAAAATAGGAAAACTCTGCTTCTACGTACCAGTCCGCTATACCACTCAGATTTGCAGCAATGCTGTCCGAGATACGAGGTGGCGAGCGACCAAAAATGGTGATGTGCAGGGGAAACATCACCCAATTGAAAATTTCGTAAATAAATTTGTCCGCTTTATTCTCCCACAGTTTGTTGTGATACTCATGTACAGGTTTTTCTTGGGCTGGATTCCAAGCCCAGCTCATCAAAGGGAATGGTGTCATGGAACATACCGCGTCCATGATATACATAGACATGAAAAATGAGGATGGTCTCCCACTTTCCTTCTGCTCCCGGTACTCTGTGACCCAGTTGGCCAAACTGTCCGAGAGTATCTTTGCCCAATTAAACGAGCAACCTTCTGCGACCCTAAACATGAGAGGCACACAATGTATAAATGCTATGTGTCTTCTCTCCCAAATAGCTGGCATGTCATCATGGCCACATATTTATACTGTGGCTCCAAAGAAGTGATAAAATATACGCCTTGGTCATTTTCTCTAAATTTCGTGGCGCGCGAAACCCAATCTTTAATCAAACCGGGCATGGTTTTGTCATACTGGGTGCACTCTTTCTCTTTGAATTCCTCTAGGAACTCGGCACCATATGTATATTCAAACGTCGAAGGTAACTTGTACATGGTTTGTAGATGCTTGGGCCTAAAAGTCCCGACTGTGACCTATCGTTCATTCATGATGGTTCTGGTGGGTAGGTCTATGTGATCCAACGCCCATCAGATCATATCATAATATGGGAGCAACCGTGGTCTGGTTGCTACCTTGTGCATTCCATATTGAACAACAATCTTGTATTTAGTGTTCAAATCGTCCTTTTCATTGTCGTTGGAGTCTGAATAATTCACCAACTCAGATTACAGAATATATGAAATGAACGACCAGCTAGGGATCGAGTCGACACTCCGGGGAAAAGTGTCGGAGATATTATCTGTGCCTTGCGCTGCAATCTCGACATTCGCCTTTGTTTCTTTCTGTGGAGCCATAGTTGAAACTTGCGTTTTTGCCCTTCTGTGATAGACCTGTGTATACATGCAGAAATTAGTTCACTCAGAAAATGACGAGGTCTGCGTGCTTATGAAAAATGTATAATGAAGAGTAGCTATTGCATATATTTGAAAAAATGGTACCTTTCAAAACAGATCTGTCAATTCGAAATTCGAAATAAATTTATGCTGTAAAAATTCGATCTTACACATAGATTTACCTTATCTTCCCATTAATGTCATAAATTTTGGCGGTTTGACAGTTAGTCAGAGTATGGAGAGAAAATAGCTACCTCGGGAAATGTGCAAGACTCGATGTGCAGAACATATTTTACCTTATTTTAAATTATCGAAACTTATCAAGGTTCATAACTTTCTCATTGTTCGTTGCATCGTGGATTTTCCTTTGACAATTTGAGTCTTCAACTCGCGAGGCTGTGAGGTCTGATTTTGGCTTAATTAATAGTAATCACGATTTGGAGTGTCATTAATTTTATAATCAATTTATTCGCTATATCGCGACTCAGAACTTCGAAGACAAGTTTCTGGGAGATTGGTATGCCGAGTCACGAAACTGCGAGATGGCAGTAATTAAAACTCAATTTAGGGGAAGAAAATCTTAAATTAGGCGACTAATTAATCTTGCTATAATTACGTTTTGACTTCATGAGTCGGGGTTTTAGACGTCATAACTTTCAAAAAGATAGTGCCGAGTGGCGAGATGCCAAGAACAGATTTAACCATGGTTATCTTTTTTCCTTTAATCCTTGACCAGGGTTATCACAAAAGTACCTTGTGTTCTCGGCTATCGGGGATGTAAAAATAAAACTTGGATTTGATGAACGTCGAGGCGCGAAACTCCGACGATGTCAAATAATGAGTTAAAATATTTTATCCTAGTTAGTGTCTCGGGCGAAAATTGAAAATGACTTCGCCGCTTCGTGACTCGGGAGGTGTGAACTCAAGGATTAAAGTATCCGACTTGCGAGATCCCGAAATAAAACAAAAAGAGAGAACATTCTTACGAAGATGGACTTGTTTTGAGGGTAGAAAAATCATCACTGCTTACTCGGCAAGGTTGCAGAGTTTTTTCAAAGTTTCGAGGGGGGGGGGAACAAAAGGTCATCTTTAGAATTTTAAGTATCCAAAATGAAAATTGTGAAAGGTTAACAAAAACAAGGGCGGCTCCAACATAGGCTCCAACTAGGGATCCCGCCTTCCTGTGAGGCGGGAAGAACAGTAGACCACGTGCCAATATTGGGTAAATGGAGTCATAAGCTAAAAGAGGTAGAAAGATTCTAAGGAAAAAGGATCGAAGGGGGGGAAAGACTCCGCTCTTTACCTCGAGAGGTTTTTTTCAAAATCAGATACTCTTTCTAAACACAACTGTAGTCTCTTTCACAATTTTCCCCTTTCCCACTACTAACTTTGGGTAGGTTTTAAGAAAGTCAAAACGACCCTAAGATATTCAACAGATCTTGTGATTCTCAGCTTGCATCAAAAGAATGAGATTATATATTTTTAAATCGGGAAGTCTCGTCTGAATTTGGGGTGTTGATCAAGTTTTGATAAAGCATTGGTTACCAGAGTAGAGTGCTATTCATGTATAACAACCTTACAGATATCTCATACATTGCTTCACTGTCAGCGAGCCTATTCAGTACCCCGGTGAAGTTGTCCGACCCTTTTCACTGAATTTCCTTTCACCATTTCGGAAAATATTTATGCATTTAAATGCTGAGACGAGGGCAATCATTTCTGAATTTCCTTTCATCGTCTTCCTGGACTAGGTGGGGGCAATCATTTCTAAATTTCCTTTCACCACCTGTCTTATAACTTACTTTTAAGGCACGAAGATGGGGGCAATCAGTTTGTATCGGGGCTGATATCTGTGTAATATTTTGCATCAGAGGTCTATCAACTCATTTTAATTACTTGGTACCAAGCCTCCCTTGACCTTCGCAACACCTTCGTTCTTAGGGGAAAAAAAAAAGGAAATTAAAATTTTTAATGGACATCCCGTTTGAGCAAGCTTTGATTCTTCCGACGTTGTTGAAAAACCTAGGGAAGTTAAGATCGCCCTAGAAGTTCCTTCGCTTAGCAGGAGATCAAGTAGTTGTGAAGACCAGCTTTCCTATCAAGATCTGTTTCGAAACCCCTGAGGTTTAAAACGAAATACTTTTATGCCTTCGCAATAAATCTGGAAGATGGTGACTTGCTAAAAGTTAAAACTGAATATAGACAGGATACAAAGTGATGATTTATTGACTTAAAATATGGGGGTCGAAACAGCTCGAGACTGAGTCTTGTAGATAACTTCAGGGATAATTTATTTCAACTGCCCATTTTTTATTTAGTGTATCGTTCAACTTATTTAAAACCAAAATTATCAAACCAAGCAATGATCCTCCTACCTAACATTTTGTATTGTCATTTGAAAGATGTTACCTTGATTTCCCTTAACAGTCTTTCATAACATATATTTTGAGAAAGTTTCTTTTTACCTTTTTATTTCATTTTCTCCGCACAATACGAAACTATTTTAGGTATCACCTATTTTATGATGCTCTATTTCTGACACCGACCTGCAAATTACTTTTCCTACTAGTTTCGTCTGCAGCTGGAATCCTGTAAAAAGAAAATGTGAATCTTTATTGGAAAAGTGTCGAGAGTTTAGGAACAAAAAACTGAAAATTAAAAGTAAATATTCAAATGAAAATATATGTATGTACAAAACATGAAATTTATTTATTTATTTTACAATCATTATGTCATGTAATGTTTCATATATCGCCCATTGAAAGGGGCGTTGAGGACTTCTCCATCTATATTTTCCAGAAGAAAGGAATTTTTCCCTTTTGGAGACGAGACCCTGAACGATCCATACTAGAGGTGGTCAAATTTACCATGTTTCGCGGCTTCCTCATTTCTTGCATTCCATCTTAGTACCAAGTCACCTAGAAGGAATTTCCTATCTTTTGCCTTGAGATCGAACAAAGCTTTCATCTCGTTCTGGTACTTCTGCATTTTATCATCGACTTCCACTCTATGTTGTTGAACCTCAATCAGTTGATTAATTCTCCTGGTTACATGATTTGGTTCTTCATTTTGATCCTGCCATAACTTCATGACTGGTAATGCTAGGTTTATAGGTAGAACAACATCTGTGCCATAGACCATTTGAAAAGGCGAAATGCCGATAGATCTTTTAGTGCTGATGCGGTTTGCCCATAATGCGTATTTTAAGTGCACATTCCAGGACCTTTTATTTTCATCCAGTACTTTCTTGATTATGTTCACCAGGCTCTTGTTAGATGATTTGACTAATCCGTTCCCCTGAGGGTAATATGCAGTGGAATGGCCGAGAACGATATTATACTTCTGACCGAAGTTGATCATGGCCATAGATTTGAAGTCCTGGGCATTATCAATAACTATTTTTCGGGGACACCCAAATCTTGACAAGATATTGTCCTCCAAGAAATCAATTACCACCGAGTCTGTTGCCCTTTTGGTTGGAATGGCTTCCACCCACTTAGTAAAATAATCCGTAGCTGTTAGAATCCATTTATGTTGAGCACTGGAATGGGGATTAATTTCCCCTATAAAGTCTAAACCCCATTGTTGAAATGGAGCTTCAGTTTTGACTGGAACGAGTGGAAGTGCAGGGAGTTTCTGTTTACCAACAAATATTTGACATGGGTTGCAGGCACGCACTTTGGCATTGACGTCCGAAAATAGTTTCGGCCAATAGTAACCGGCCCTCAAGATCTTGTAGGCTGTGGCTCTCCATGCATGGTGTCCTCCACAGACTCCTTCATGAAATTCTTCTATAACCCGTGGAGTTTCCGAATCAACCAAACAGACTAGTAGGAACCCGAGTGGATCCTTCTAGTATAGTTGATTTTCGATGATGCAATATTTTACCGCATGGAGTTTTAAAGTTCTGCATTTGGCTGGTGATAATCCATTTGGACATTTCAAGTTTAACAAGTAGAACACTATGTCTTTACACCAGCTTGACGATATGAAATTTACTTCGACCTTGCTTGGATTTGTCTGGTCATCCGGCTCGTGCAGGTGTGCGTCTCCGTCTTCCCCTTGGAGGCAATTAATATCAAGAGCTCTAAGGTTTGACTCAGCCAAGAGTTTGGCTATACCCTGCCCCTTTATCAATTTAGTCGGCTTGACTTCCAGATCAAATTCTTGTATTTTAGCGAGCCAACGCCCTCGTTTTCTGTCGCTATATGGCTGTACCAATATATCTTTCACAGCACTGGTTGGCACGTACGCGATAATTTTTGAATGCAGTACATAGGTTCTGAATTCTTTTAGAGCTTTCACCATTGCGTATGCCTATTTTTCTATTATGTCATACTTTAGTTCGGCGTCTCTAAGGCTCTTGCTAAAAAATGCGATCGGTCGTTCGAATCCTTCGTCATCTTTTTGCAGGAGCACTGCAGCGATAGTATGTTCGGAAGAAAATGAGAAGATAAGAAAATCTTTCAGGTAATCTGGGCTTGCTAACACAGGTGCCTCGCTGATGACTTTCTTAATATGTGCGAACGATGCTTTAGCCTCAGTCATCTAATTTACTCTACTTTCTTTCTTCAACATTCCTATGATCAATTTGAAAATCTCGGCAAAATTGGGGATAAACCTTCATAAAAAATTTATTGTACCTAAGAAAGATTGAATTTATTTTACGTTCCTGGGAATATTTGTAGTTTCTATTGCTTCAATCCTCTTAGGATCAATCCTGATCCCATCCTTAGATACGATATTCCCCAGAAGCTTACCTTCCTGCATATCAAAATGTGATTTCTTTGGGTTCAAAGACAGACCATACCTGTGACATTTCTCGAAAGTCTGTTTTAGATGGATCAAATGTTCTTCATCGTTTTTAGAGAAAACCATCAAATCGTCGAGGTAGATGACTACGAACTTGTCTCTTTATCCTATGAAATAAATATCCATAGCTCGCTGGAATGTAGCTCCTGCATTCATCAAACCAAACGACATTTTGTCATACATGAATGTACCCCATGGTGTGGTGAAAGCATTGTTTTCTCTGTCTTGCTTATTCATGGCGATTTGTTTATACCCAGAGAACCCATCTATCATAGACATTTGATTTTCTCCCACTACCTTTTCTAGGACGTGGTCCATTTTGGGGAGCAGATAATTATCCTTGAGAGAACACTTATTCAAGTTTCGGAAATCCACACATAGTCTCATTTCTCTGTTCTTTTTCCTGACCGGGACCAAATTTTCCACCCAGTTTGAGTACCTCAGAGGTACGATTATTTTCGCATTTAAAAGCTTCTTAACTTCCTTTTCAATCACGGGCAACAACATGGGGTTAATTTACCTAAGATTTTGCCTAAACGGTTTGACCCCGGGCTTCAAAGGTATCTTGTGCTCAATTATGGAAGTATCATACGTTCTAAGCTCATCATAGGACCAGGCGAAAACATCTTTGTACTATCTGAGTAAGTCTCTGTACTAAACTTTTACTTTGGGAGGGAGGAATTTAGATATCTTTACTATCCTGGATTCTTTCTCAGTTCCTATATCGCAGTCTTCCATTTCTTCTGGTTGGGGCTGCAAAGTGGATTTCATAGGTACGTCATTCTGATCAAAAAGTCTTTCTAAAGGAATTAAGCCGTTCGTAATTTGGTTTCTTTTAAGGACCAACATACGATGATCCGCTATTTTTTCTCGGAAGGTTTCAGGATCTTCCCCTTCTTGCATAATCCACATCGGGTCATTTTGATTCTCTTGGTCTGGATGAGTTTCAGAGAACTCACCTACAGCTATAAGAAATTTGTTGATTTGTTCATCATCTTCAAAGACCTTCCAGTGTCGGATATTATCTGGTATAGAGGGTTTGTATCTGATTTCAATGTCATATTTTAGTTTGACGGTTGTGGGAGGAGAAAAGGTTGAAGCTGCCTTGGCCAATGCATCAGCATGTAGATTCTCTACGCGAGGGATAAAATGGACCTTTACAAATGAGAAAAAGTTCTCCATCAAATCCCAAGCACAATTTCTTTATGTTCTTAGTCTGGGATGCTTGGCTAGGTATTGTCGGTTAATTTGTTTAACTATTAGCTCTGCATCACCATAAACTTCCAGGTTATTTATATTTATCCTTTTTGCAGCCTCTAATCCTAAAATCAATGCTTCATATTCGCATACATTGTTAGTGTAATCTATGTCCCACTGTAGTCAGTAAGAGAAAGGAACAATGAATTTACCTTCGGGAGCCACTAAGAGCACTCCCGCACCTGCCCCTTCAGAACATAAGGCACCATTGAAATACATTTTCCAAACTCTGGTATTACACAGCTCTTCTGTCAAATGACTTGTCTCTTCTTGCTTCATGTCGAGTTCCTCTGTACACCCATCCAAACCATCATCAAAAGACAAGATGCAATTCCCCATATCTTGATCCGCGACGTAAATGGGAAAGTTATCTGGGTTTTGAGGGTCACTAACTGTATACGCTAATATTGTTTCTCTGTACAAACGAGTGAAATGACCACCAAAAATAGGGATTGTGGCATATGTCATGTCCAACTGTAGAGAACCCCCCAACTTGGCTCCCCATGATCTAGATAACAACATTCCATACTTGGGAGGAATATCTGTGATAACCACATCCATCAGGACACTCTTGACCGGGACCTGAGCCAGGGTAACTACCAGATCTTTTATCATTCCCATACATTTAACCTTTCTCGAATCGAAAGAGTACAGATTTCCATAAGGTCTTGTTATCTGGAGACCCAACCTTTCCATTATAATCTTAGGCATGACGTTATGGGAAGTCCCGGAGTCTAACATACAATTATGCAGCAACTGATCATGTGTATTTAGGGTGATATAAAAGGGAGCGATGTTGTCTTTGGAACCTTCAAAATGAGGACCAAAGGTGATGTTAGGTCTGTCATCTTCCAGGTTGATAACATCAGACTAACTTTCTAAAGGACCTTTTCCCTTGTGTATGGATGGGAAAGTCTGATGAATCTCACTCCTAATTTCAAAGCAGTTTGTCGTCAGATCATTGGTATCAAACAGAGGACTGCGTGAAGTAAAAGGTTCTAAATGGAATTTAGTCCTTAAATTTTTTTCAGGATTATTAACAGGCGTAATTAGCTTACCATCTGGGTTCTATCTGGTATTTCTTCTAACAAATGCCAGTTTATTTTTTTCATGGAGTCGCCAAGTGAAAGATTTAAAAAGCCTTAAAATTGTGTGTACTCTATGTTCACTATCAAGGAGTAACACTTTCAATAAATGCCATTTTCCCAGGGAAAAGATTTTGTAACTTCGCTCCTCGGCAACGGCGCCAGAAATATGTTTTTCCTGAGTCTGTACTTAAGGATTAAAAGTACAGTGTCAAGGCATTCGAAAGTAGGTGAAAGATGAGTAAGAGGGTAACGTCAACCTTCGGTAAAGGAAAATAGGGAAGGTTTCTACATCAGCGTTGTCTAGCTTCCAACTATTCTTGAGTAGTTATATCTTGTTCAATGGCTTCCCATGAACATTCAAGTTCGTCCCGGTTATTAGAAATTTTAAGGATTATATCAAAAAGGTTTAAGGCAATATGTGTTTGGTTCGATAGTTTGGGTTTGATATTAGGCTGTGTTGTTGTAGGGACAGTCATGGGGGAACCGTAAGGGTAGGAAAGGATTCAAGAGAGATTTAATGTTGTCTCGATTTAGTCGAAATAAAGAGATTTTTATGTTTTAAGAATAAAATGGAATGCAAATTGAAGGCTCTTTTCTGTAACTGTATTATATTTTAGATAAAGGTGTGAGGTGAAAGAAAAACATTTAGCTGCATATAACGCAAGATTCCTGTCAAAGAGAAAACTCACATATAAACAGAAGAGGAAATTAGTAAGAAAATAACTGACATAGCAAAGAATATATATAGAATTCTGAAAGTACAGATTGGTCTTACACCCGCTGATAGCTGGTGTAGAGGAAAGACAATAAATACTTACAGAAAACATAAATCCTTTTGTTATAGTAGTGGTCGTACTAAATTACAACAAATCACATCAATTATGAATAATGGAATGAAATGAAACATGAAATACGAAGAAACAAACTTGTAACACAGTCTTGACGGAATCGAGAATCTATGGATTTGCTTATATTAACTTCTCGAATGCAAAAACTCTATTACAATCAATACCAAAAAGGTCCAACCTTCTCTATTTCTTTCTCTGATATATTTATACAATTTTACAGATCAGTTAGAGTCTCAACGGTTACACAGATTTAGTTACAACCGAGAGGAGTGCAATCGCTCCCTTTCTCCTACTCTATCTTTACTTGGTGCCAGGTGTTTGTATTCGCCCAGATTCGGTGCAGGCTATACATATTTCTACAAACTGAGATACGAGCTATGAAGGTTCCGCTTGACAGCTGGCCTTGGTGAAATATCATTCTCGAGCTAACTGCTGTATCTTTTCCCCCATTTGTGTATCAACGATGTCTAGGGCACTTAGTTGTGCGCTGGGTTGAATCAAGTGCTTCTCAACTCGAGCCATGTCCACCCTGTCCATCTGTGAGATATCAGCTGAATCTCTCTCCTCCTTCTCTTTCAAATCAATCGAGATATGTTCTACATTCATTTGTATTAATGTTTCAGCATCACCTCCAGTGTCCATACCCAACAACTCGCCCTCGTTCTGGATTTTTCCTGAACCAGAAGTTGCCTCTTTGGGGCCTTCAACATCCTTCGGTTTTGTCTCAGAAACGTTCGGTCTCACTCCTCGTAACACAGCAGGAAGACAACTTCATCTGTTTTCCTGAAATTTTAATACAGAGGTCGTGTCTTTGGGTGCTAAAGATCGGATCCAAACTAGCACTTCCCCATAAGATCTTGCCCCTCAGAAAATGTCATCCGGGGGTGAAAAATTGTGTTCAAACCTCTTCATCCCACAATTAGCTAAATGGTTGCTTACAATTTTCTGAGGATCATGTTTTTTATACTCAATGGAGACCAAACTCAGGTCTTCCAGGGCTGCAGCCTCGGCTTTGGCATGCCCGAAATCCTATAAAGAATAAGAATTTAGCCGAATGGGGAAAAGCGACCATACCTTCTTCGAAGATGCTTTGAGTTCTTTACTCACCCCGCCAATCACTGTTTGTCAGGCGATCTCGCGACAAGCCAGCTTCTCGGGGATGAACATTGGTAGTGCAAGCGGGGGAACAACAGCTCTGAACACTCTGAAATAGGAAAACTCTGCTTCTACGTACCAGTCCGCTATACCAATCAGATTTGCAGCAATGCTGTCCGAGATATGAGGTGGAGAGCGACCAAAAATGGTGATGTGCAGGGGCACCATCACCCAGTTGAAAATTTCGTAAATAAATTTGTCCGCTTTATTCTCCCACAGTTTGTCGTGATACTCATGTACAGGTTTTTCTTGGGTTGGATTCCAAGCCCAGCTCATCAAAGGGAATGGTGTCGTGGAACATACCGCGTCCATGATATACGCAGACATGAAAAATGAGGATGGTCTCCCGCTTGCCTTCTGCTCCCGATACTCTGTGACCCAGTTGGCCAAACTGTCCAAGAGTATCTTTGCCCAATTAAACGAGCAACCTTCTGCGACCCTAAACATGAGAGGCACCCACGCAATGTAGAAATGTGATGTGTCTTCTCTCCCAAATATCCGGCATGTCATCATGGCCACATATTTATACTGTGGCTCCAAAGAAGCGATAGAATATATGCCCTGGTCATTTGCTCTGAATTTCGCAGCATGCGAAACCCAATCTTTAATCAAACCAGGCATGGTTTTGTCATACTGGGTGCACTCTTTCTCTTTGAATTCCTCCAGGAACTCAACACCATATGTATATTCAGACATCGAAGGTAACTTGTACATGGTTTGTAGATGCTCGGGCCTAAAAGTCCCGATTATGACCTGTCGTTTGTTCATGATGGTTCTGGTGGGTAGGTCTATGTGATCCAATGCCCATCGGATCATATCATAATATGGGAGCAACCGTGGTATGGTTTCTACCTTGTGCATTCTAGATTGAACAACAATCTTGTATTTAGTGTTCAAATCATCCTTTTCATTATCGCCAGAGTTTGAATAATTCACCAACTCAGATTGCTGAATATCTGAAATGAATGACCATCTAGGGACCAAGTCAACAATCCAGGGAAAAGTGTCAGAGATATTATCCGTGCCTTGTGCTGCAATCTCGACATGCGCCTTTGCTGCTTTCCGTGGAGCCATAGCTGAAACTTGCGTTTTTTCCCTTCTGTGATAGACCTGCGTATACATGTAGAAATTAGTTCACTTGGAAAATGACGAGGTCTGCATGCTTATGAAAAATGTATAATGAAACGTAGCTATTGCATATATTTGAAAAAATGGTACCTTTCAAAACAGATTTGTCAATTCGAAATTAGAAATAAATTTATGCCGTAAAAATCTGATCTTACACATAGATTTACCTTATCTTCCCATTAATGTCATAAATTTTGGCGGTTTGACAGTCAGTCGGAGTATGGAGAGAAAATATCTACCTTGGGAAACGTGCAAGCCTCGATGCGTGGGACATATTTTACCTTATTTTAAATTATCAAAACTTAGCAAGGTTCATAACTTTCTCACTGTTCGCTGCATCATGGATTTTCCTTTGACAATTTGAGTCTTCAACTCGCGAGGCTGCGAGGTCCGATTTTGGCTTAATGAACAGTAATCATGATTTGGAGTGTCATTAATTTTATAATCAATTTATTCGCTATATCGCAACTCGGAACTTCGAAGACAAGTTTCTCGGAGATTGGTATGCCGAGTCACGAAACTGCAAGATGGCGATAATTAAAACTCAATTTAGGGGAAGAAAATATTAAATTAGGCGACTAATTAATCTTTCTATAATTACATCGCGACTTCGTGAGTTGGGGTTTTAGACGTCATAACTTTCGAAAAGATAGTGCTGAGTGGCGAGACGCCGAGAACAGATTTAACCATGGTTAGTTTTTTGCCTTTAATCCTTGACCAGGGTTATCACAAAAGTACCTCATGTTCTCGGCTATCGGGGCTGTAAAAATAAAACTTGGATTTGACGAACGCCGAGGCGCGAAACTCCGACAACGTCAAATCATGATTTAAAAGATTTTACCCTAGTTAGTGTCTCGGGAAAAAATTGAAAACGACTTCGCCACTTCGTGACTCGGGAGGTGTGAACTCAAGGATTAAAGTATCTGACTTGCGAGATCCCTAAATAAAACAAAAAGAGAGAACGTTCTTACGAAGATGGACTTGTTTTGAGGGTAGAAAAAGCATCACTTCTTACTCGGCAAGGTTGCAGAGTTTTTTCAAAGTTTCGGGGAGGCGAAAAAAACAAAAGGTCGTCTTTAGAATTTTAAGTATCCAAAATAAAAATTATGAAGGGTTAACAAAAACAAGGGCGGCTCCAACAGATGTGATGAAAGGTTTTGGTTGGAATCCTATCTTTTTCAACTAGTGACTCCATTGGTATGAAAAGTATGCAACTCCATTTAGATGAAAATGTATGAATCTAATATGTTTTCCAAGAATCATATCCACGTTTCAATTTAAAGAAGTAGGGAATTTGTGGCCCAATGTTTTTATCCTCTCAATTTCTCATTTATTCCAAGTTTGGATGGGGTATGCATGCTCCAAGCTTCTACGGATTCAAAGATTAATCAAATTCACATATTTTCATCTTTCATAGAACTTAATATGAATTTGGAGGGTTTCCATTAATATTTCATGATGATAATGTTTGTGCTTGTCTTATAAGATAATGCAAAAGAATGTTATAGACATCTTGGAAAAGGGAAAATATATTCTTTTGTAGGTCTACTTGAAGCATATATAATATACTGAAATCCTCATTAAGAAAAGTATTTCTTTATTCATAGTCCCACAACTGATTTCTTTAAGAAGAAAGAAAAAATAGAGGATCTATGCTTGAATTTTGTACTAATCCCTTGGATAAATTATTGGTTGAAGTACAAGTTAGAGTGGAGGCATTAAATTCTTTTGGTGATATTTTAAAAAGAATATACGACTATGTGAAGCTTGAAGATGAACATCTTGAGGACCTTTCCTTGATGGGAGATCAACCTACTCTATCACAAGAACCATTGGCATATGATGTTGCAAATATGGTTGTCGAAGAGATTGAATAACTTGTGGCAACAACTCATAGATAATATCTCAGTGATGAGATTGGCTATGAAGATTTTATTGGAGCATCCATTACATTCTCCATTCAAGGCAAGGGTTTGGTAACTTACTCTTCTTTTCAAATGTATGAATTTGATGATGGATTTTTTGATGATTTGAATATGCTGCATTGGAGAAATTTTGAGGTCTAAAATGGGTCTCATAAGGAAATAACACAATAATAAAATAAGGGTTATGAATTTTCAAAGCGAAAGAAAGAAATTTTTTTTTTTAATCATATTTTTTACTTATATCCTTATATGTTTATTCAAATTTCAAGTGTAGGCACTCATTGGATGAGAAATTTAATAATACTAGTGAATTTTCAAAGGGAAAGAAATAAAACCACCTTTTTTTATTATCATATTTTGACTTATATCCTTATATGTTTATTCAAATTTCAAGTGTAGGAACTCATTGGTGCAAAATTAAATTATGCATCGAATGAGTGCCTACACTTGAAATTTGAGTGAATCTATAAGGAGATAAGTCAACAATACATTAAAAATGTTTTTTTTTCCCCTTTCCCTCCAAAACTATTTAACCTTATGGTTAACATCATCATCTTGAATCCTATTGGTTCTTTCAAAGTTGATGTTGATAGCACAATTTTTGTTTTGAGGCCCATTTTTTAGCTCAAAATTTATCTAATCAATGTTGTAGAAAACCCTTGGAAGTGTCAGTTACCTATTCCTTGGGATTATGGTACTATAAATATTATTGTAAATATTTAATATTGAAGAGAATGAAGAGTCATAGGTGAATAGGAACAACCATACAACCTTTGGGAAGATGAAACCAAAGGTCATCTATTTGTATATACATTTAGATCTCTTTAATACAAAATATATGCATGGAGATATTCATATATGGCCTATTAGTGGTATCAGAGCTAGTTATTTTTTGTTGATAAGTCCATGAAGAGTTTATAGATGTTGGTGTGCCAACAATGAATCTCTACTCTTCTTAGGTATCTAGGAATCTCTGTATACTACTCAAATAGTCTATGTTCTTCTCATGCATCTAGAAATATTTGTAGCTTGCTTGAATAGTCTCTAATGAGAAACACCTACATGGGTCAAGGAAACCCTAAATACCTCTAATTGTTGGCATATTTATCCCTCTAAATGATAGGAAGACAAACTAATCATTGGTGTATTATTTTCTTTCTAAATATTTTCTTACAACAATTGGTATCATTTGGAATCCATTGGATTTGATCTACTGGCACAAAGTCTCTCACACCTCTGTGGTTCTCCACGTGCTATGTATCTATGCATGAGTGTAGATATTTCAGGACGTGGACCACCTACCTGGCCATCACCATGAGGAAGGGCTCGAACATTTGACTACACTTGTTGAGCAAGCCTCTGTCAAGTATTTTAGGTCGAATTGGATCTCTTGGCCCCAATCATAGACATTATGGAAGTTGACGCACTCGAAATAACAACTCCTCAAAATTGAACCCTAGTTGTATACATAGTAGCTTGAAACTCTAGAAACTTGGCAAGTAAATAATATTATCATTTTTCATTCTCATTTGAAATCAACTCTACTCAATACAAATGGAAGCTCAAATTGCAAGACCATAGATTTTGGCATAGAGGGAATAACCAACCTTATTTTAGTATGGGGATTATATCTTAGTATTGAAAACAAACAAGGTTTAACCCTTGGAAGGATGAATTGCAATTTGGGTCTCGGTTTGGGTCTCTGGTGACTATTTCTCATTTGATGTAGAGACCCGGACTACGACCATCTTGGTATATTTTTTTGAAGTGATTTTGTTTATAAATTGCATTCTCTTGTCTCAATTATTAGTGTGGTCCTCAATGAAAAAGAGAAATATCTAGAATGTTCATGGAATATTGAGCACACCTAATCTTCAATGATATTTGAGATGACATTTACAATGTAAATACCAAACCTACTAAATAGACAATAGATAAAGAGCTTCCAATATGGAAAAATAAAGATAAGAAAGTTTATGCCTTTATCATTACTTCTGTAGGTGAAGAGGTGAATCGTCATATTAGATCTATCAAATATTCTTGGAGTGCTTTGAAGAATTTGAAATATTTGTATGATTTACATTCATAACTGGAGCTAATTCAATTGTTGATGAAACTCTTCAACCTCAAAATGAAGGATAATGATCCCATGGATTTAAATTCAAAAATTGAAGCCATCATGCACAACGTTGATGCTACTGGTGTGAATATAGACATTTCTCTCATGACCTTCATCAAGGCCCTCTACCCCACATACTCGCATTATCTTGAATCAATTCAAGCTAGTGGACAACTAAAGTCCCTCAATTTTTACTCTTTAGTGGAGAAAATTACATAATGTGAGAAGGATTTTGGGAAGAAGACGACTCATCCCATTGAAGAGACTATGTGCCTTTCTAAAAAATGGAAGAATCAATCACATGATTCTTCTAGAGGAGAAGGAAGTAAGAGAGGATGTAGAAATAAGGTTTCCAAAGGCAGGGGGTAGGCACAATCAAGGTGAAAGGTATGATATTCACTGTGTTCATTGTGGAAAGAATGGAAATGAAGCAAACAAATGTAGAATCCCATGGGAAAAGATCAAAGACAAGTAGGAATAAAAGGAAGAAAAATGTAAATCTCTTGAATTTAAAGCTCTCAAATCCTCTCATTTTGTTGTTGTTCATTGCAATACTGGAATAAATGAAGAATTGTTCAAAACTTCATTTGCATCTTGGAAATATGCATGGTTGCTTGACACTGTTACTACATGCCACATGAAGTTTCAAAGAGATTTATTTGTATAATTGAATGAAAATATAGAGGGTGCAATGTACTTTGTAGACAAAAATAGTCTCAAAACTTCATGAATTGGCACTATCATGCTCAAATTTCCTAGATTCCCATATTTTCTTTTTCATGATGTTCTTTATCTTCTCAAGTTGTGGAGGAACTCATTCTCTCTTGTGCACATTCGAAAACAAGGCCATTACATTCACATTTTCGATGGAGTAGTTGAAATAAGGAGGTATTTCGACAACATGGTTGTCATGATAGGATGGGACGATGAAAATTTGTTGAAGCTGAAAGGGACATTTGCATGGGCACACAATTTTTCACATATTTCTCACTATGATGAAGGTACATTGTCTTCCAATCTCTTGTGGAATGCATTATTTGTGCACATCAACTTTGATAGTCTTTGTATGTTAAATAAAAATGGTGTTTCTAGTTTTCCTACCATTCAAAGGAATTTGAAACAATGTGAGGTTTGTATCCTTGGGAAACACAAGAAGAAACCTTTACATGATTTCTCTTCTAGAGCATGTAGAGAGATAGAGTTGATACAATTTGATTTGTGTGGCCCCATGCATGTTCCATCTTATTTTGATAATAAATATATCATGAATTTTATTGATGACTACACTAGAATGTGTTGGGTTTATTTGTTGAAACATAAGTCTCAAGCATTTGAAATATTAAAAAAAAATCATGCAGGAGTTGAAAATGAAGCACAATATAGTATTAACACTCTTTGTACTGATAATGGAGGGGGATATACTTGTAATGAATTTGAAATCTATCTTCGTAGACATGGAATCAAACCTCAAATATTTTTTCCATACAATCCTTGGTAGAATGGTGTAGCAGAAAGAATGAAAAGGACACTCTTGAACCTGGTACATTCAATGCTATTTTTGAAGAATGAGAAGTTGATGTTTTGGGAAGATGCAGTTCTATGTGTAATTGTAATGCCCTAGTTTTGAGTCCCCGGATTAATAATGTATTTTGTTTATTCATGAAAGGATGGATTGCCTATAAATATGAAAGGTTGGATTTTCTAGAAATGTAATACTTAGAATATATTACTAAAATACATCGTTGGTTGCAAGACAAACAAGGAAACAGATAGGGGGATATGATTCCAAGAGAGAGTGGGATAAAGGGGCTAATTATTATTATTATTATTTATTCACCCGTCATGGGGTTTAGTTGGAAAAAAGTGGTTACATGAACTTCTTGGGGAAGGCCATGTGGTGCTTTATTGAATATAATTACATAAACCCCATTTTTGGTTGTTTTGGGGGTTCCTCATTCATTTGGTTAATCACTCATTTTAGTTACTCATTTCATTTCTCCTCAAACATTATTATTCGTTCCTTATTCATTATTTCTCTTGGTAGGGGCATGGGAAAAGAATCATGGGAAGAAAAGAGACATTGCATGTTGGATGTAAGTAATTGTTGATTATTCCAAAAAGGAATGGATACCTATGTGCATGGGAATAATTGAAATTGAGAGGGAAATGTCCACAACTGAGAATACTTGGATTTTCCAGCATTGATATTTCTTGACTAGTAGCACTAGAGCCTTGGAAAAGAAGTGGAACAACCTGAGGGATTGCATTGTGGAGAAATGGGTTCATTTCTTTGAGTTGTGTAGCTTGAAGGGGAAGAGAGATAGTAAAATAGGATTGTTGTGTGGTTAGGAAAAATGTGAGAGATTGATAGCTGGTTGTGTGTGTTAGAGTCGGCCTAGGACCTGTCCTTGTGGATTCATAGCCCTAGCTCAGGGGTGACCTACTATGGATAACTAGAACAACAATGTCTATGGTTGGGTGGGATGTCCGATGTCTACAACCAGTTGGTGAATGGTTTATTTAAAGTTAGCTGTTGTCTATGTTTTCTGTTTAATTTATATTCCATTGTGTATTTATTATCTTTCAGAGATGTGTTTATAATTTGCATGCTTGTTGTTAATGTTGTGCATGACATGTTGATCATTTCTTTTACAATTTAGCATGAATCATGATTATTGCATGTGATATTATCATTCTTCTTAATTCTAATATTTGGTATCAGAAATCATAATTTTCCCAAGAAGGAAAATTTAGAGGCACTTGGTTCAGTGGGTACATTACAATTTGGTTTCTAAGAAAATTTTTGGGTTGTTGGTGATGGGTATGTCACAGATTGGTATCATAGCGAAGTTTTTCATTGTGCTAATACTAGGTATATCACAGATTGTTATCAAAGTTGTATGTTACATCACTAGGCCTACAAGGGTCTACTACATGACAACAAGAAGTTGTTTGGATGTGATTTTCTTTTGGGTAAAATTTTTTGCTACAAGACCGCATCGAAGAAGAGATGATTGTGGTTAAGCATGTCATTCCAACCATGTAAAATTTTTCCAAGTTAATCTCGATGGCCTTTTATTTCCAATGAGTCATCTTTTGCTTGATTTGGGCATTGGGATCAAAATTTATGACTCCCAGAAGACCAAATCTCAACAACCATCGATCTATCCTCTGTGTGGATCCCCCGACGTCAATCTATCCTCTGTGTGGATCCCCCATCATGTATCTATGGCCTGCATTATTCCTTTTATACCACATGAAGGGGGAAGGGTTCACATGACTTGTTTATAATCAACACCAAGTCCTTTGTTACTTGTGCATAAAACATAGAGAGCCATGGAACCCTGCGGAGCTTATGCATAGCGTAATTTTTGGTTTCCACCTCAGTGCCCCATCATTATGCCCAATCAGTGCATAGTAAACCATCATACATGCCAGTTGTTTCCTTGTGATAGGTTCGTCTCGCTGCCACGTTCCATTGGAAGAGTGGTGTATAAGTCAAGACCCCATAAGAAAATCCATTCACTAGAACAAAAATCACTTAGGAATGAAGAGAGTCAGAGGTGTTCTGATTGGTGGACAGTGGATTAGATCGAATTTGAATGGAGGTTTCATGGGGTGACCAGTGGACTGAATCAGATGTTGAATGGAATTTCTGCAGGAGAAAACCAGTGACTGGTGGACCGATGGCCTAGTAGACCGGTGGATTAGATCAGATTTCGAATGGGAGTTCTGTAGGGGAAAATTGATGATCAGTGGCCCAATGGCCTAATATATTGGACTAGATTCGAATGGAAGTTTTGTTGGGTGACCGGTGGCCCAATGGACTAGACTAGAAGCATATAGAAGCAAGAGGGTTCAGAAGCATTTCCCAGTGACCTATAGCTTGGTGGTCCAGACTGGAAGCATATAGAAGCAAGAGAGGGGGAAGCATTTCCTGGTGATCGGTGGCCTGGTGGACTAGACTTGAAGCATATATAGAAATGAGATAAGGTGAAGCATTTCCCCGATGATCGAAGTCTACCAACTGGATCAAAATAAAAATAAAATCCAGGAGAATAAATTCAATTCCTTGCTAGCACCATGTTAGTGCTACATTTATGCCATGTCATCCAGTGATGCCACATCAACATATTTCCACATTAGCAAGATTGTCCTATAGTCTAAAAAAACAAAAAACAAAGTCTGGAGCCATTTTCATATTTTTTCCATAACTAGAGAATCTTAGGTTAGACTGATATGCAAATTCTAGGCTTTGTATGCAGTAAGGAGGGATACAAAACTTCCATAGAGGGCCATTATCCATTTTTGCTTGAATTTGTTAGAAATTGTAAAATAATGGTTTTTAAAGATTTGGGTCCAGATCATTGGAAGAGATCCCAATTAATATGAGATTCTTGGAGAGAGTCCAAAAAGAATACATGGAAGTAAACCATGAAGGAATTGAATAAATTCTAAGTGGTTTGGAATGAGGATGCTAAAATAGGCCAAAATCCATTATTCTCAGTCACTTTTTGGGGATTTTGGGGATTTTTAGAGGAGGAAAGGTGACCCCAAATCATAAAAATGGAAAATTGTATTTAATTGAAATTTTATATACTCATAAAGACATATAAATTTGGTTTAGTGAAGTTTTTCTAGAAGTGCACAGATTGAGAGATAGTCAGTTTTGTTAAAAAATCTAAGTTTGGAAAAAAATTGTAAAAATGACAAAGTTGTAGATTCCAGATTGTTGTAGAATATTACTGGAGTGAAAAATGGAGAACCTGAAGGTTTATTTGTGTTCAAAATTATGATTATTATCAGTTCTTGATATAAAAAAATTCTTGGTTCTCTATGGATTTTCTTCTATAGTTGACATAAGTTGACCTTCTAGTAAAATTGCACCAGTGGAAAAAGTGTATAAATGGGGTGAAAATGACTTTTTCAGGAAGCCATAAATTTAATCTCGAAGATCATATTGAGGCACCATAATGGTCATTGGAAATGTGATTCAGAGAAGAATAACCTGGAATTAGTATGATTGGGAAAAATGTGATATAATTCTTCATGAATTGAGCAGAAAATGATATGTAGCATTAATTGACAAAATTTTATAATATGCATAATTCTAACAAAAAATTTTGTTTGAAAATATTTTGTAGAATTAGAGGTATAGGAAGATCAATTCAATCCCATGATTTCATATAAAAGTAATGGAGGATGCACATAGAGCCTACAGTCATGAGACATAAGCCAACGACTAAAATATCAGTGTAGGTAATGATGAGACATAATCTAATGGACATAGGATCAGAGTGGAATCAACATAATTGGTAGAGACTATGAGAATTCTGAGAATGGAAGTGAAAATTTATATAGATGACAATGAGAGGATAATGAGAGCATAGGAGGAGCATAATCAAATAAATTCTCAAATGATGCAAAGCCTAAATCAATTGTAGAGACAAACAAAGAATGGACCAAGCTCAAGAAATTAGGAAGAAGGAAGACACCATGAAAGAAGAGATAACTACATAAGACCCAGTCATTAAACAAGTTCTAGTAGAACTCATAAACATCATTCACCTCCTGACTCAACAAGGAAGTTTTATGCATCTGCATATTCAAGGAGTAGTCCATAAGTGTCTCTTATTAGACATCGAATAAGAATATATGAGTTGGACAATTTGCAATGACAACTTAAGAATCTTAAGGCACCATTATTTGATGGTGAAAGAGAAAGGGAAGATAACATTGAAGCCTAGTTAATTGGAACCAAGAAGTATTTTTAGTTGCACAACTACTCATCTAAACTAGAAGCCAACATTTCCATTTGCATGGAAAAGTTGCTATGTGGTGAGATCAATTGAAGCAAGTTGAGCACATTAATGAGGGTAGGATCACTTGGAAGAAGTTTAAGAAATATTTTCGGAAGGATTATATTTCAGAGAACTACTATGACAAGAAGATGTAAGAGTTCTTTGAACATAGGTTGGGGAGCATGACCATGGGATAATATGAAAATAAGTTCTTGGGATTGTTGAAGTATGTGGGGTTTATCAAGGATGAGAAGGTGAATATAAAAAGGTTTATGAGTGGACTAACATCCTTTTATAAAGATAAGATTCAATATGATGAGTCCAGAAATTTGTCTGAGACCATTAGAAGGGATAAGTACCTGTATGAGCAGGCTCAGGGCAGAGAATATTTGCAAAAATATTGGAAGGATAAGAAGAAAGAGAAATTTGATCAAATAAGGAATGGATTCAAACCTCCTTTCAACATAATAATTCCCAATATAAATCAACAAGATCAGTCTACTAAGAATGAATATAAGAGGGAAGAATCCTTGGGAAAAAGGGGAAGACCACCAATCAAATGTTGGGGATGCAAAGAAGATCACATGTACAATTATTTCCCAAACAGAGAAGACAAGATGAGGACAATTCACAACATCCAAGAAGCTACTACAGTGGAAGACATGGGCATGAATATTTCAAGAATATATGCATCCTTGGAATATCAACAAGAAGAACACCAATCCCATATGATTGAGGTGGAATTTAAAATCATTAATAATCCTATTTCTATTTTAATTGATTCAAGAGAAAAAAAATAGTTACATTGATCCTAAAATAGTGGAAATATTTCATTTGAATAAAAGTAAACTTGAAAAATCATGTTGGGTTCAACTAGCCACTAGAACCAAAAGAAGGATCAATGAAACTGTCAAAGATTGTCCAATAAGTATGAATGGAGTGATTACAAAAGCTAACCTAAATATCATACCATTAGGATCATTTGATATCCAAATTGGAATAGAATGGTTGTGTTATCCCCATTTTGTGGATAACTAAGGAGCGTATGTCTTGAGGCCCTTAGGTTGCATATATGGAGTTCCAAGAAAACTACATGGCAAGCAATACCCTTTTGTACAGTTGAAAACCCCTCTCACCACCACAGATGGTCACATATTTGAAAATGGCATCCAACACATCAGATGGATTTCGAAAGGCAGTGGGCCTTGCTCCACGATGTATAAGTCATTATTATGGTGAGAATCATTTCAATATTTAATCCATTTGAGTATGGTGTATCTTATATTACTCTAGATTTCATGATATATGTTTGGACATTATTCCTTTTTCCCTGCTTCACCTTGGTGGTTGACATTGTGGCCTATTAAGTGGTCTTCCTTGGGGATGGGTTTGCTACTAGGAACTCCCTTAAAGAGCCATAGTACCATTCTTGACCATAATTATCACTTTCCATCATTGTTCCCCTCCATTTCCTTATCTCTTGGGATTTTAGGGTGTATTGACCTATGAAGGGATTTTCCCTCATTTTATGGGAAGAAGGGGTTGAAGGCCCAAAGGGATTGATATTGGGTAAAAGATAAAATCCTTGTATGAACCCTCTATATGCTTCACCCAGGGATCACCCAAGAAAGAAGTGAAACATTTATCTTTGAGTAAAGGGTACCCACAATATAATAATGAATGCTTAAAGGGTTAGTTAAAGGATAGGAGGTCTCATCACGAGTCGACCTATCACGTCCATGAATATCCAGTGGTATGACATTGCCATCATCTGGTCACCAAACTAGGGTAATGGTTATCAGTTGCATGGATGAGAGAAAGGGGGTCTCATCACGAGCCAACCTTCTCATTTCCACTAGGTATTTTTGGGTGACATTGTCATTATCTGGTCACCACGCCAGGACAATGACCTTCAACCTCTCCTTAAAATTATAAAAGAATAAAAGAATGGAAATTAATGGGCTTGGAAAAATGCATTATGAATGAAGGTACCACACAACCCTCTACAAAGGAACCCATGAATGAGACACTATGACCCCTTATATGTCATGATCCCTATGAGCATTGAGTCTTAACCCCAACCACTTCATCCACTTTACATGGATTAGATAGGGATCTCTTGGAAACTCTCCTTGACCTAGGGAAAGATCTACCTAATAGGACACCTCGTCAACCCTCCCATATTCAATCTTGAAAAGTCACATAGTGTCTTTGAACAATTAATTGTTTGATATAATGATCTTTGATGCACATGCTTAGGTGGATCATTTATTGATTGGATTCACTTATCATGATGTTATGACTTGAGATCCTTGGAGGGAGTGCTCATTTGTCTTTGCAGGACCTAGTTGGTGGACAATTTTGGGATAACAAGCCTAGCTTGGGATTCCATGGGGCTATAATCCCACAGGTTGGATGCCAAAGGTCCACACGCTAGACCACACAGATGAAGAATTGAAGACCTATAAGATGATGTGGAATACCTAGCCCAACCCTCACATTCCAAATGATTTTCCCAGGAAGGGAAAAACATCTTCTTTTTTAGCTTGGCGTCATACTTGGGGGCTAGGGTTCGGTGGTGGTGTTGCCACTCATTGACACATGGATGTTTTGAGGAGGATGAGGCCTTGGCCATGAGGATATTGCATAGATGCCGGACAAGTGGCCTTTGGAGGCCTACCATAGCTTCTCCAACACCAACAACTTGTCCTAAGTGGAAAAATGTCCCCTAAAGGGGTGACGTCCATGTAAAATTAGGGTTTTATTTGTACAAAAGTGAAATTTTAAATGATTTTTTTAATATTACTTTGTTAAATGGGTAAATATTCAGGGTTTTTACCCCTAGTCTTGTGTTTTACCCCTTGATATGTGGACGAGTCACCTTGGTGACATCTTGTATAAATAAGAGATCATAAGATCTCATTTAGATATAACTCTCCCTCTTGTGAGAAGAATTGATATGAAATTTTCTCTACACTAGGCTTATTTTGTATCTTGTGCACTTGTTTATGGTGATATTGATGAATGGTTGATGGAGGAGTGAGGCACTAGCCTTGGATGAATGGTTTCTATATTTATTGGTGGATTGTCTTAGAATCTTTCTTGATTTTGGTATGGTATTTTACTCTTATGCTATCATTTTTTCAATTCAAGGATTGTTGTGCTAGGATCTAAGTGGGAAGTAATATAATTTTCACCTCGACTCTAGTCTCGATCATTTATTGTTTAAAGCCCATTGATGTTGCAATGGTTTGTTTGAGGAAGTAAGAGGATTTACACCCCTCATTCTCAAACCCTAAATAGAGATACTTTCCTTGGGAAGTAAGAGGATTTACACCCTCAAGGAAGTAACATATCTAGTTCATTTACTTGACTCCATTAAACCAATTTTTTAAGGCACTATTCATTTATTTGTTTCATTGGAGATATAAAATCATTTCCTTGGAAAACGTAAATTTTTGTCTTTCGAAATATCTCTTGCTTGGAGTTGGTTTGTCACTGCATTGAGAGGAATCTTACCCTACTAGGGCATCCCCTCTCTCCCACTACTTTAATTTTTGTTACAAACTTTAACCTACAACCATTAGGGATGCATAACCCTAGTTGCTAACTCCATCTTATCTCACAAACTAACCCTAAAACTTCTCTCTAACTTCACTCACCTAGTCTGCTAACTAGGGCACAATTTTGGGGACAGTTCTTGGAATTTTTTTGTGGTTGATTTTTTTGTTGCATGCCATTGAATGATACAGTCATAAGGCTGCAACTTTCTGCAGAAAATACATGTTATAAAAACTTTGTTTATTCGGCCTCAAAGTGCCATATCTAAGTCATAATTGATTACCTCATTCATTGATAATATCATTGGTTGATCTTATTCTTTTACATGCTGATTTAGAATGATTTATTTGCTGATATAAAATGTTATCTGCTGCTGCAAATTAGGGACAACAAGTTTAACTTTCTGATCCATACTAACATATATCATTGCAAGTTGGATTTTCTTGTGTCTCGGGTAGGTACAATCATCCAGAGAAGTACTACACCTTTGGAGAAACAATCACTTGAATTACAAGGAATCTATTTCCACATATCACTCCATTTAGACTTGAATTCTAGGGGTTCCACTTCCATATACATTCATCTACATATCATTCCCGCTAAGGTCACTAGGATCGCCTCCCTAGAGTGACCTAGTCATCCTTGAAGTGTGAGACCTACATCAAGGTGACATTGGGTGTAGGATTCCCAAGTTGTAGAAATTTCTTTTGTGGTTGGGTTGGGATTTTACCAACCTACAACTTGTGCTATAACATGTTTGACAAGCATCAGTTTGTGATAGAATTACATAACAATACATTTACATGTCTTGATGAAGAAGGAAAACATAGCACTGTGAAGGGAATTCCAAGGCCCATTTCTATCAGGGAGATTTCAACCTTACAACAAAGAGATGTTTCAGAAAAGGATGTCAATTGTGTGCAGCTCATGTGGAGGAGACAAAAAATATGAAAGAAGAAAGTCTTGAAGAATTCTCAGTATTGAAAGTGTTTGAAGATGTATTCCAAGAAATATGAGGATTACCACAAAAAATGGATATAGATTTCTCTATTGATTTAGTACTATGATTCGCCTCAATGTAAAAAAATCCTTACAGAATGAGTACAGTAGAATTAAAAGAATTACAAATGCAGTTTGAAGAATTGTTGAAGAAAGGGTACATATGCCCAAGTGTTTCACCTTGGGGAGCACTAGTACTCTTTGTTAAAAAGAAGGATGGAATGTTGAGGCTGTGTATTGAATTTAGATAGATGAATAAAGCCATTGTGAAGAAAAAATACCCTCTACTCAGAATTGATGACCTCTTTGATCAACTAAGAGGAGAAAAGATATTTCCAATTATATACTTCAGATCAAGATACCACCATGTAATAATTATGGAAGAAGACATCAATAATATATCCTTTAGAACCAGGTATGGACATTATGAATTTGTAGTGGTGCCATTTGGACTGACCAATGCACCAGATGTATTTATGTGCTTGATGCATCGGATGTCGTTATGTGCTTGATGAATGGCATATTCAAACATTATCTGAATAAGTTTATCATTATGTTCTTGGATGGATTACTTATCTATTCTAAATCATAAGAAGAACATGAACATCACTTGAGGTTGGTACTGCAAGTTCTACGGGAACATCAACTTTATGCCAAGCTAAGCAAGTTCTCTTTTTACCAAAAGAAAATCCATTATTTGGGGCACATTATTTCAGAGGAAGGTATAGTAGTAGATCCATAGAATATTGATGCCATTAGAGGATGACCAACACCCATGAA
>ML829769.1:57403-95527 GCA_009831015.1 Picea engelmannii
TGGAAAATGTATTTCGATGGTGCCTTATGTTCTGAAGGGGCAGGTGCGGGAGTGCTCTTAGTGGCTCTCGAAGGTAAATTCATTGTTCCTTTCTCTTACCGACTACAGTGGGACATAGATTACACTAACAACGTATGCGAATACGAAGCATTGATTTTAGGATTAGAGGCTGCAAAAAGGCTAAATATAAATAACCTGGAAGTTTATGGTGATGCAGAGCTAATAGTTAAACAAATTAACCGACAATACCTAGCCAAGCATCCCAAACTAAGAACATACAGAAATTGTGCTTGGGATTTGATGGAGAACTTTTTCTCATTTGTAAAGGTCCATTTTATCCCTCGCGTAGAGAATCTACATGCTGATGCATTGGCCAAGGCAGCTTCAACCTTTTCTCCTCCCACGACCGTCAAACTGAAATATCACATTGAAATCAGATACAAACCCTCTATACCAGATAATATCCGACACTGGAAGGTCTTTGAATATGATGAACAAATCAACAAATTTCTTATAGCTGTAGGTGAGTTCTCTGAAACTCATCCAGACCAAGAGAATCAAAATGACCCGATGTGGATTATGCAAGAAGGGGAAGATCCTGAAACCTTCCGAGAAAAAATAGCGGATCATCGTATGTTGGTCCTTAAAAGAAACCAAATTCCGAAAGGCTTAATTCCTTTAGAAAGACTTTTTTATCAGAATGACGTACCTATGAAATCCACTTTGCAGCCCCAACCAGAAGAAATGGAAGACTGTGATATAGGAACTGAGAAAGAATCCAGGATAGTAAAGATATCTAAATTCCTCCCTCCCAAAGTAAAAGTTCAGTGCAGAGACTTACTCAGATAGTACAAAGATGTTTTCGCCTGGTCCTATGATGAGCTTAGAACGTATGATACTTCCATAATTGAGCACAAGATACCTTTGAAGCCCGGGGTCAAACCGTTTAGGCAAAATCTTAGGCAAATTAACCCCATGTTGTTGCCTGTGATTGAAAAGGAAGTTAAGAAGCTTTTAAATGCGAAAATAATCGTACCTCTGAGGTACTCAGACTGGGTGAAAAATTTGGTCCCGGTCAGGAAAAAGAACGGAGAAATCAGACTGTGTGTGGATTTCCGAAACTTGAATAAGTGTTCTCTCAAGGATAATTATCTGCTCCCCAAAATGGACCATGTCCTAGAAAAGGTAGTGGGATAAAATCGAATGTCTATGATAGATGGGTTCTCTGGGTATAACCAAATCGCCATGAATAAGAAAGATAGAGAAAAAAATGCTTTCACCACACCATGTGGTACATTCATGTATGACAAAATGTCATTTGGTTTGATGAATGCAGGAGCTACATTCCAACGAGCTATGGATATTTCTTTCATAGGAGAAAGAGACAAGTTCGTAGTCATCTACCTCGATGATTTGATGGTTTTCTCTAAAAACGATGAAGAACATTTGATCCATCTAAAACAGACTTTCGAGAAATGTCGCAGGTATGGTCTGTCTTTGAACCCAAAGAAATCACATTTTGCTATGCAGGAAGGTAAGCTTCTGGGGAATATCGTATCTAAGGATGGGATCAGGATTGATCCTAAGAGGATTGAAGCAATAGAAACTACAAGTATTCCCAGGAACGTAAAATAAATTCAATCTTTCTTAGGTACAATAAATTTTTTACGAAGGTTTATCCCCAATTTTGCCGAGATTTTCAAATTGATCACAAGAATGGTGAAGAAAGAAAGCAGAGTAAATTGGATGACCGAGGCTAAAGCATCGTTCACACATATTAATAAAGTCATCAGCGAGGCACCTGTGTTAGCAAGCCCAAATTACCTGAAAGATTTTCTTATCTTCTCATTTTCTTCCGAACATACTATCGCTGCAGTGCTCCTGCAAAAAGATGACGAAGGATTCAAACGACCGATCGCATTTTTTAGCAAGAGACTTAGAGACGCCGAACTAAAGTATGACATAATAGAAAAATAGGCGTACACAATGGTGAAAGCTCTAAAAGAATTTAGAACCTATGTACTGCATTCAAAAATTATCGCGTACGTGCCAACCAGTGTTGTGAAAGATATATTGGTACAGCCAAATAGCGATAGAAAACGAGGGCGTTGGCTCACTAAAATACAAGAATTTGATCTGGAAGTCAAGCCGACTAAATTGATAAAGGGGCAGGGTCTGGCCAAACTCTTGGCTAAGTCAAACCTTAGAGATCTTGATATTAATTGCCTCCAAGGGGAAGACGGAGACACACACCTGCACGAGACGGATGACCAGACAAATCCAAGCAAGGTCGAAGTAAATTTCATATCATTAAGCTGGTATAAAGACATAGTGTTCTACTTGTTAAACTTGAAATTTCCAAATGGATCATCACCATCCAAATGCAGAACTTTAAAACTCCATGCGGTAAAATATTGCATCATCGAAAATCAGCTATACTAGAAGGATCCACTCAGGTTCCTACTAGTCTGTTTGGTTGATTCGAAAACTCCACGGGTTATAGAAGAATTTCATGAAGGAGTCTGTGGAGGACACCATGCATGGAGAGCCACAGCCTACAAGATCTTGAGGGCGGGTTACTATTGGCCGAAACTATTTTCGGACGTCAACGCCAAAGTGCGTGCCTACAACCCATGTCAAATATTCGTTGGTAAACAGAAACTCCCTGCACTGCCACTCGTTCCAGTCAAAACTGAAGCTCCATTTCAACAATGGGGTTTAGACTTTATAGGGGAAATTAATCCCCATTCCAGTGCTCAACATAAATGGATTCTAACAACTACGGATTATTTTACTAAGTGGGTGGAATCCATTCCAACCAAAAGGGCAACAAACTCGGTGGTAATTGATTTCTTGGAGGACAATATCTTGTCAAGATTCGGGTGTCCCCGAAAAATAGTTATTGATAATGCCCAGGACTTCAAATCTATGGCCATGATCAACTTCGGTCAGAAGTATAATATCGTTCTCGGCCATTCCACTGCATATTACCCTCAGGGGAACGGATTAGTCAAATCATCTAACAAGAGCCTGGTGAACATAATCAAGAAAGTACTGGATGAAAATAAAAGGTCCTGGAATGTGCACTTAAAATACGCATTATGGGCAAACCGCATCAGCACTAAAAGATCTATCGGCATTTCGCCTTTTCAAATGGTCTATGGCACAGATGTTGTTCTACCTATAAACCTAGCATTACCAGTCATGAAGTTATGGCAGGATCAAAATGAAGAACCAAATCATGTAACCAGGAGAATTAATCAACTGATTGAGGTTCAACAACATAGAGTGGAAGTCGATGATAAAATGCAGAAGTACCAGAACGAGATGAAAGCTTTGTTCGATCTCAAGGCAAAAGATAGGAAATTCCTTCTAGGTGACTTGGTACTAAGATGGAATGCAAGAAATGAGGAAGCCGCGAAACATGGTAAATTTGACCACCTCTAGTATGGATCGTTCAGGGTCTCGTCTCCAAAAGGGAAAAATTCCTTTCTTCTGGAAAATATAGATGGAGAAGTCCTCAACGCCCCTTTCAATGGGCGATATATGAAACATTACATGACATAATGATTGTAAAATAAATAAATAAATTTCATGTTTTGTACATACATATATTTTCATTTGAATATTTACTTTTAATTTTCAGTTTTTTGTTCCTAAACTCTCGACACTTTTCCAATAAAGATTCACATTTTCTTTTTACAGGATTCCAGCTGCAGACGAAACTAGTAGGAAAAGTAATTTGCAGGTCGGTGTCAGAAATAGAGCATCATAAAATAGGTGATACCTAAAATAGTTTCGTATTGTGCGGAGAAAATGAAATAAAAAGGTAAAAAGAAACTTTCTCAAAATATATGTTATGAAAGACTGTTAAGGGAAATCAAGGTAACATCTTTCAAATGACAATACAAAATGTTAGGTAGGAGGATCATTGCTTGGTTTGATAATTTTGGTTTTAAATAAGTTGAACGATACACTAAATAAAAAATGGGCAGTTGAAATAAATTATCCCTGAAGTTATCTACAAGACTCAGTCTCGAGCTGTTTCGACCCCCATATTTTAAGTCAATAAATCATCACTTTGTATCCTGTCTATATTCAGTTTTAACTTTTAGCAAGTCACCATCTTCCAGATTTATTGCGAAGGCATAAAAGTATTTCGTTTTAAACCTCAGGGGTTTCGAAACAGATCTTGATAGGAAAGCTGGTCTTCACAACTACTTGATCTCCTGCTAAGCGAAGGAACTTCTAGGGCGATCTTAACTTCCCTAGGTTTTTCAACAACGTCGGAAGAATCAAAGCTTGCTCAAACGGGATGTCCATTAAAAATTTTAATTTCCTTTTTTTTTTCCCCTAAGAACGAAGGTGTTGCGAAGGTCAAGGGAGGCTTGGTACCAAGTAATTAAAATGAGTTGATAGACCTCTGATGCAAAATATTACACAGATATCAGCCCCGATACAAACTGATTGCCCCCATCTTCGTGCCTTAAAAGTAAGTTATAAGACAGGTGGTGAAAGGAAATTTAGAAATGATTGCCCCCACCTAGTCCAGGAAGACGATGAAAGGAAATTCAGAAATGATTGCCCTCGTCTCAGCATTTAAATGCATAAATATTTTCCGAAATGGTGAAAGGAAATTCAGTGAAAAGGGTCGGACAACTTCACCGGGGTACTGAATAGGCTCGCTGACAGTGAAGCAATGTATGAGATATCTGTAAGGTTGTTATACATGAATAGCACTCTACTCTGGTAACCAATGCTTTATCAAAACTTGATCAACACCCCAAATTCAGACGAGACTTCCCGATTTAAAAATATATAATCTCATTCTTTTGATGCAAGCTGAGAATCACAAGATCTGTTGAATATCTTAGGGTCGTTTTGACTTTCTTAAAACCTACCCAAAGTTAGTAGTGGGAAAGGGGAAAATTGTGAAAGAGACTACAGTTGTGTTTAGAAAGAGTATCTGATTTTGAAAAAAACCTCTCGAGGTAAAGAGCGGAGTCTTTCCCCCCCTTCGATCCTTTTTCCTTAGAATCTTTCTACCTCTTTTAGCTTATGACTCCATTTACCCAATATTGGCACGTGGTCTACTGTTCTTCCCGCCTCACAGGAAGGCGGGATCCCTAGTTGGAGCCTATGTTGGAGCCGCCCTTGTTTTTGTTAACCTTTCACAATTTTCATTTTGGATACTTAAAATTCTAAAGATGACCTTTTGTTCCCCCCCCCCTCGAAACTTTGAAAAAACTCTGCAACCTTGCCGAGTAAGCAGTGATGATTTTTCTACCCTCAAAACAAGTCCATCTTCGTAAGAATGTTCTCTCTTTTTGTTTTATTTCGGGATCTCGCAAGTCGGATACTTTAATCCTTGAGTTCACACCTCCCGAGTCACGAAGCGGCGAAGTCATTTTCAATTTTCGCCCGAGACACTAACTAGGATAAAATATTTTAACTCATTATTTGACATCGTCGGAGTTTCGCGCCTCGACGTTCATCAAATCCAAGTTTTATTTTTACATCCCCGATAGCCGAGAACACAAGGTACTTTTGTGATAACCCTGGTCAAGGATTAAAGGAAAAAAGATAACCATGGTTAAATCTGTTCTTGGCATCTCGCCACTCGGCACTATCTTTTTGAAAGTTATGACGTCTAAAACCCCGACTCATGAAGTCAAAACGTAATTATAGCAAGATTAATTAGTCGCCTAATTTAAGATTTTCTTCCCCTAAATTGAGTTTTAATTACTGCCATCTCGCAGTTTCGTGACTCGGCATACCAATCTCCCAGAAACTTGTCTTCGAAGTTCTGAGTCGCGATATAGCGAATAAATTGATTATAAAATTAATGACACTCCAAATCGTGATTACTATTAATTAAGCCAAAATCAGACCTCACAGCCTCGCGAGTTGAAGACTCAAATTGTCAAAGGAAAATCCACGATGCAACGAACAATGAGAAAGTTATGAACCTTGATAAGTTTCGATAATTTAAAATAAGGTAAAATATGTTCTGCACATCGAGTCTTGCACATTTCCCGAGGTAGCTATTTTCTCTCCATACTCTGACTAACTGTCAAACCGCCAAAATTTATGACATTAATGGGAAGATAAGGTAAATCTATGTGTAAGATCGAATTTTTACAGCATAAATTTATTTCGAATTTCGAATTGACAGATCTGTTTTGAAAGGTACCATTTTTTCAAATATATGCAATAGCTACTCTTCATTATACATTTTTCATAAGCACGCAGACCTCGTCATTTTCTGAGTGAACTAATTTCTGCATGTATACACAGGTCTATCACAGAAGGGCAAAAACGCAAGTTTCAACTATGGCTCCACAGAAAGAAACAAAGGCGAATGTCGAGATTGCAGCGCAAGGCACAGATAATATCTCCGACACTTTTCCCCGGAGTGTCGACTCGATCCCTAGCTGGTCGTTCATTTCATATATTCTGTAATCTGAGTTGGTGAATTATTCAGACTCCAACGACAATGAAAAGGACGATTTGAACACTAAATACAAGATTGTTGTTCAATATGGAATGCACAAGGTAGCAACCAGACCACGGTTGCTCCCATATTATGATATGATCTGATGGGCGTTGGATCACATAGACCTACCCACCAGAACCATCATGAATGAACGATAGGTCACAGTCGGGACTTTTAGGCCCAAGCATCTACAAACCATGTACAAGTTACCTTCGACGTTTGAATATACATATGGTGCCGAGTTCCTAGAGGAATTCAAAGAGAAAGAGTGCACCCAGTATGACAAAACCATGCCCGGTTTGATTAAAGATTGGGTTTCGCGCGCCACGAAATTTAGAGAAAATGACCAAGGCGTATATTTTATCACTTCTTTGGAGCCACAGTATAAATATGTGGCCATGATGACATGCCAGCTATTTGGGAGAGAAGACACATAGCATTTATACATTGTGTGCCTCTCATGTTTAGGGTCGCAGAAGGTTGCTCGTTTAATTGGGCAAAGATACTCTCGGACAGTTTGGCCAACTGGGTCACAGAGTACCGGGAGCAGAAGGAAAGTGGGAGACCATCCTCATTTTTCATGTCTATGTATATCATGGACGCGGTATGTTCCATGACACCATTCCCTTTGATGAGCTGGGCTTGGAATCCAGCCCAAGAAAAACCTGTACATGAGTATCACAACAAACTGTGGGAGAATAAAGCGGACAAATTTATTTACGAAATTTTCAATTGGGTGATGTTTCCCCTGCACATCACCATTTTTGGTCGCTCGCCACCTCGTATCTCGGACAGCATTGCTGCAAATCTGAGTGGTATAGCGGACTGGTACGTAGAAGCAGAGTTTTCCTATTTTAGAGTGTTCGGAGCTATTGTTCCCCCACTTGCACTACCACTATTCATCCCCGACAAGATGGCTTGTCGCGAGATCGCCCGACAAACAGTGATTGGTGGGGTGAGTAAAGAACTCAAAGCATCTTTGAAGAAGGTATGGTCGTTTTTCCCCGTTCGGCTAAATTCTTATTCTTTATTGGATTTCGGGCATGCCAAAGCCGAGGTTGCAGCCCTGGAAGACCTGAGTTTGGTCTCCATTGAGTATAAAAAACATGATCCTCATAAAATTGTAAGCAACCATTTAGCTAATTGTGGGCTGAAGAGGTTTGAACACGAGTTTTCACCCCCGGATGACATTTTTCGAGGGGCAAGATCTTATGGGGAAGTGCTAGTTCGGATCCAATCTTTAGCACCCGAAGACACGGCCTTTGTATTAAAATTTCAGGAAAACAAATGAAGTTGTCTTCCTGCTGTGTTACGAGGAGTGAGCCCAGACGTTTCTGAGACAGAACCGAAGGATGTTGAAGGCCCCAAAGAGGCAACTTCTGGTTCAGGAAAAAGCTAGAACGAGGGCGAGTTGTTGGGTATGGACACTGGAGGTGATGCCGAAACATTAATACAAATGAATGTAGAACAAATCTCGCTTGATTTGAAAGAGAAGGAGAGAGATTCAACCGATATCTCTCAGATGGACAGGGTGGACATGGCTCGAGTTGAGAAGCACTTTATTCAACCCAACGCGCAAATAAGTACCCTAGACATCGTTGATTCACAAATGGGGGACAAGATACAACAGTTAGCTCGAGAATGTTATTTCGCCGAGGCCAGCTGTCAAGCAGAACCTTCACAGCTCATATCTCAGTTTGTAGAAAGATGTATATCCTGCACCGAATCTGTGCGAAGACAAACACCTGGCACCAAGTAAAGATAGAGTAGGAGAAAGGGAGCGATTGTTCTCCTCTCGGTTGTAACCAAATTTGTGTAACCGTTGAGACTCTAACTGATCTGTAAAATTGTATAAATATATCAGGGAAAGAAATAGAGAAGGCTGGACCTTTTTGGTATTGATTGTAATAGAGTTTTTGCATTCGAGAAGTTAATATAAGCAAATCTGAAGATTCTCGATTCCATCAAGACTGTGTTACAAGTTTGTTTCTTCATATTTCATGTTTCATTTCATTCCATTATTCATAATTGATGTGCTTTGTTGTAATTTAGTACGACCACTAATATAACAAAAGGATTTATGTTTTCTGTAAGTATTTATTGTCTTTCCTCTGCACCAGCTATCAGCGGGTGTAAGACCAATCTGTACTTTCAAAATTCTATATATATTGTTTGCTATGTCAGTTATTTTCTTACTAATTTCCTCTTCTGTTTATATGTGAGTTTTATCTTTGACAGGAATCTTGCGTTATATGTAGCTAAATGTTTTTCTTTCACCTCACACCTTTATCTAAAATATAATACAGTTACGGAAAAGAGCCTTCAATTTGCATTCCATTTTATTCTTAAAACACAAAAATCTCTTTATTTCGACCAAATCGAGACAGCATTAAATCTCTCTTGAATCCTTTCCTACCCTTACGGTTCCCCCATGACTGTCCCTGTAGCAACATAGCCTAATATCGATCCTGGACTATCCAACCAAACACATATTGCTTTAAACCTTTTTGATATAATCCTTAAAACTGCTAATAACCGGGACGAACTTGAACATTCATGGGAAGCTATTGAACAAGATATAACTACTCAGGAACAGTTGGAAGCTAGACAATGCCAACATAGAAACCTTCCCTATTTTCCTTTACCAAAGGTTGACGTTACCCTCTTACTCATCTTTCACCTACTTTCGGATGCCTTGACATTGTACTCTTAAGCCTTAAGTACAGACTCAGGAACAACAACATCATTGAAGCAGTGTATATTGAATATGTAAAAGAGACTCGAGCTCCAACAAAAACACCATTTTCTTACCTCTAAAAATCCACACTTCAAATATAAGTCCAATCACAAAGCACAAAACCTAGGGTAACTTGAAGACACGACCTATTTTCACCTCAATGATTGTCCTTCTCACCTTAGTATGGCTTTCCTTCAACACAAGAGATGATTCCCTTAGATAAATTAACTAATTTGTTTGTTAATGCAGATCTGAAAATCATATTGGTGAAGTAGATTGGTTTAGGATTTTACAATGTAAATTTGACATAATTGAAGAGGACAAGTTCTTTATCCTATGGGTTATGGAGTTAGGGAAATAAGATGGACAATAAACCTTTAATTAAATGGAAAAAAATCATTGAGGTTGTCAACAATAAACTCTACCAATTACATCAATCAAATCAATTTACAAACTAAATGAAAGGATCATAAATATATAAATTGTCTTGCAATTAACATCAATCAATGTACTGTGAAATCATCAATGCAAAGAGAACAACATGAAAATATTAATAGATTAATGGATATCCAAAAATTTCTTTATTAACAAATTTTATTACATCAAGGCATGATAGGATTAATAAATCACAAAGAAATCTTCCTTCATTTGCCACAAACAATTCCCCAAAAATGGGTGAAATCTCTCTAGAAAGGGTACATTATCATATTTATAATGAAATCCTTGCACATCAATTGAAACTATAGAAAATAATAAGATAATGGAAGCATAAATCTATCATGATCCTTCTATCCCTTGCTTGCAAATAACCTTGTATTTTTCCTATGAGAGTTTTCTCCTCCACATCAATCCACCTTATAAATGAGAGGAAGTCTCCTTAGATAGCTTTTCTTCATAACAACTTTCCAATAAAATATAATTTAGAGAGATATATGTTGACTTTCCCCTCATTATTTTACCACAAAGAATCTCCTAGAAGCCTCCTATGGTGGAGTGCTCCTCTCCTAAGATCACTTTGTCATTATTTCAAGAGTTGAATAGTCATTGTTTCCATGTGTCACCTCCCGATAGAGGGTGCTTCTCAAAATGGTCAATCATCTTCTTGAAATTCACTGTTTCAAATCCTCAACAAATGTGAAACACTCCTCCTAGAGTATCTCATTTGACCCTTTGGTCCATTAAAAATGGCATAAAACATTCCAATGAAGCTTGAGATGTGGAACATTCATCTAAAAATGTGCCTTTGACTTTTTAAAAATTCTTACATGACACATGCCTTCATTTTATGGTAGGGTGCTCCTCACCATAACTATTTTGACCATATAGTGTTATTAAAGTACCATCAAATGTGGAGTGGTCTTCAAGAAAGAGATGGATTTATGTGGATTACTCTTCAAGAAAGAGATGGATTTCAAGGTCCAGGAAAAGATTGTGATTCCACATGTCAACTCCTCATGGGGGTATCTCCTCTAGATATGTGCAACCATGATTGTGAATTGTGCCCAAAATTTCAAATCATCCTCCAAATGGTGAATCGTGCCTCGAAATATGTGGAGGTTCAAACAATATGTACACTCCAATGGTGATAAATTCCTCCAAATATGCCTTGTACAATGTGGGATGACACTTTGGTGATGAGACATTCCTCAAAACATGTAACTTATGCCTTGAGAATTGTAAAGAAACCCCAAAGGAATTATCCAATGGAAAAACATGCATTAAAACAAGTAGATAAGTGCCCTAAATTATGAAATGCTACCACATGTGCAATAGTTCCTACAAATAGGTGAACTCAACAATAAAACATACTTTCAAATATGCAAACATCCTCCAACATGTAAAAGAAAACCATCACATGGATTTCCATTACAAACTCTCATACTCATGATGCTTGAACCAAATTTACAATACAATTCTCATGACTCATACCAAACTCCTAAAGTTCCCATCTTCTTGTACAATAGTGCTAAAAATAAGGCCTCCAAAAATGAAAAATAAACTATGCATTTTGGGTGGTAACACAATGTATGGAAGATACTCTTCAAAGATAATATTATCATGCCTTTTGTCCTCATCAATTACCCTACCAATCGTATGTAGATTATGAATGGCATCTTACGCCCCCCATGTCGACAATTTATTTTGGTATACTTGGATGACAACTTGATTTAAAACATAAGCTATATAGATCATTTGGATCATGTTTGCACAATCTTGGATCTTCGTTACTAACACACGCTACAAGACAAATTGAAGAAAACTTTATTTGGAAATATTTATGATCAATATTTGGGTTTTGTAATTGATACACCAATGGTCCATACCAATATTGAAAGTTCAAGGTTCCTAAGGAGTGGCCCATTCTAAATAATGTTTTAGAATTGAAGAGTTTACTAAAAGGCATGCTTCTGTGAGAACTTTATTTTCCATTACTACCACATAGATCCCTATCTTAATCAAATCAACAATTAGAAATTTTTTACATGGACTACAACAACAAATAGAGCAATTCAACATCATATAGATCATGAATTTACATTTCTAAGTCACTTTTGGTAATCCTTGTAGAAGCTTCTTGGTTGTTAGTTGAGGTTTTCCACATTGTTTCACCCTCAAACTAATGGATATATTGAGGTAGGGCTCCATGATATTTGCATCTACCATAAAAAAAAAAGTAGTGGAATAACTACTTGCATATAAACTATAAGTGGGAAATTCATCTCTCCTTGTGGCACTCCCCATTTGAGGTATGTTATAGTTTTCAACCTTTTTTCCTTATGAAATACCAGTTTCTATTTCTTCCCCATCCACATCCGACCAAAAAAATGAGAAAGGTAAGGTTTCTTCCTTTATGTAGAACTTGGTCATATTTTATGCCAAAGTCCATGATACACTCCATCCAATAGAAGACAAGTATAAGGGACTCCATGATCAACATTGAGTACCTCCACATTTTGAGGTCGGTTGTAGTGTTTGGGTTCATTCGGATAACAAAAGGTTCAAAAATTAATAGCATCACAAGATGAAACCAATCAAGTATGGGCCATATACAATCACATGATGAGTGGTTTCTAATGCATTCAATTTAGATTTTCCACCTCAAATCATGACTAGTTAAGAACAGATGGTGATCCAGGTGGATATAGGTGGCCACCCACATTTTCCACTAATCCAAATAGATACAGGTGGTCACCCACAATTTCCATTGATTTAGGTGGATACATATGGCCACTCACATCTACCACTAATTATGAAATGGTCCTACACTTTGCAATTCTACAACAATTTTCCAGGTCTAGAACTTTTGGCCCATTTTTTGGGCTCTTCTCATGTGTTTTGAAAATTGAAACAACCTAAAATATAAGATTTCCAAGTTGGGAGACACATCGAGTTTGGAATCAATTTTGTAACAGTGGAATAAATGTGCCAAACAAAGTGCATATGTGAAAATCACGACACTAGGAAGTTGATGTGTCAACTAGGTGGGGCTCACATTCTTTTTTCCACCTCATCTCCTAAGGTTAGGGTTTTGGTTTTTTTTTCCTCTTACTGTTTTTGTAATGCCCCATATTTTGAATTAATCTCATACTTGATGAGGTAAATAAATAAGTGGTCTTAAAATAATATGAATAAGTAATAATAATTATAGAATAAACCATAATAACGATGATACTAATAATATTTGTAATAACTAATTTATTATAAAGAAAAAAATGAAAAGGAGATAAATTACTAAAATTAAATTAAGATAAAATCTAAATAGAAATTAAATAAAAATTGAATGATTAAGAGTTAATTGTTTTCTCACAAGTGGAGCCTATGCATTGAGTTTTTTACATGGATGCATATGAAGAATAACTATTTAATAAATGTGGAGAAGGACCGAAATATCTTTTGACTTGGTTCTTGGAGCTTGGGTTTCAAAGGAAATAGAGGAATATAAACTGGCATAAGTTATTGATTGAGAGGTTGGAGCTTGGGTTTCAAAGGAACTAGAGGAATATAAACTGACATAAGTTATTGATTGAGAGGTTGGTTGGGAAGAGAGTTTCCCTCCACACTTAGTTGTCAAGATGGTTGGTTGATGTTATCAAATTATAGGTATGTCTAACCATGATTGTATGTGATCTTCAAGACCGACATTCTATAATTACTTGATGCATTGTTAATCATATCCATGGAGACTTTGCTAAAAAAAATTAGAGGGTCATGAACATTTAAGTTCTCGATATTGATTTGTACCATACATATATATAATATCCATATGGATGCCATGTCTTCTGGCCATCTTTTTTGTCCAGGATATATACAACAATTATGTTGTGAAAAAATATTGCCCCGAGGTTTCCATAGTTTACAGTTCTATCCAAGGCAGTAGTTGCGAGGATTTTCTCTCTGGAAGCATTCATAACAAGACTTCAAAGTTTTCATTTATAATAACCAGAGAGGAGAGTCCCTGTCTGAAAAACATAATGGTAATGGTATTGCATTACAGCTACTACCACGTAACCTTGAAATCAAATCAAATCTACTTGATCTTTCTTATTTAACGTATTATTTGGTCTCTTATCTGAATCTCCTCTATTCCAGATGATTTAAAGAGCTAGTAGCAGATATATCTCCTTTTAACGTTGAAGGAATTTTATATTAGCACTGAATCGACCTCAAATAAATATCCCTTACACTAGACTATATCCCTTTTCATTTTCCTCGTGGATAAAGGATCCTTCCTCGGATAAAGTTATATAGTCAGGGCCTCTTGAAGTAACACAATATCATAATTTATTACCTCCAATTTCTTGTAGGGTTGCATCTTTGAATGGAAAAGATACATTGTTTGTAGATTCATCTTCATTGGAGATAACCTCAAGTGCCAACTGGGTATGCCATGCAAGCATGCTAATTACCTCATATAGATATCAACAACATTGGCTTCCTTGTGAGTAACCTTCATAGGAATGAAATGGGAATCTTTAGTAATCTTGTCCACCACCCGGCCACCATGATATCATCATGTTGCTTGCTTTTTCTAGGAAAATTGGTAATGAAATCCATTGTCACCACTTCCCACTTCCACTCAATAATGGGTAATGGCTGCAAAACCCCAGCTAGATGTCTATTCTCATCCTTGAGCATTTGACACTACAAGCATTCACCAATCTCCCTCTTCATGCCTGACTAATAATAGTGGCTCTTGACTGTTGAACTTGTTTTTTGATATCTTGGGTGTCCAACATAAGGTACATTATGCATCTCTTTTAAAATCGTACTCCTCAATTAAGGAGAATTGGGTACATAAATTATGTTCCTATACAAGATAATTCCATCAATTCCCAATTCATAATCTTCAACTTTCTGCTGCATTTTACCTTGTTGTAATTTTGTTACCAATTCCCTATACTGCAAATCAACTTTTTCAACCTCGTATATTCTTCCTTTAAGATCATTTTGATACATGATAATGGCTGTATCATGTAGTTCATGCACTCTCCTGCTGAGTGAATCAACCACTTTGTTCTCCTTTCCTTTGATGTGCTTAATATCAAAGTCATACTCATAGAGGAATTCCAACCATTTTCTCTGCCTAGCATTTAAAGTTGGCTGAAAAAAAAAGTATTTCAGACCATTATGGTTTGTCCTCATATCAAACCTATTTCCCATGAGGTAGTGTGTCCCCTTATTCAAGGCATGCACTATGTCTTCCAACTCCAAATCATGAGTGGCATAGAGTCTTTCATGCTCTTTCAATTTTCTGGAATCGAAACATATCACAAACCCATTCTGAATGAGGACTCTACCAAGTCCTTCTTTGCACACATCTGTGAAAACCAAAAAATATTCATTCGGATCAACAATCCTCAAAACTGGTGCACTGGTTAACAATTTCTTCAATTGCTGGAAGCTCTTTCACACTCTTATGTCCATTGAAACTTCACCCCCTTCCTTTGCAAGGAAGTGATTGGGTGAGAAATTCTCTAAAAACCTGCAATGAATCTTCTGTAGTAGCCATCTAGACCCATGAAGAACCCGACTTTTGTCACATTCTTAGGTGTTTTCCACCCTTTAATGGCCTCAATATTTTCAAGGTCCACTGTTATCCCCTCTTCGGATATGATATGCCCCAAATAGTGAATTCAGTTTTGATAAAATGAACACTTGCTCAATTTGGCATATAATTGGTGCTCTCTTAGCACTTGTAACACCATCCTCAAATGATGCTCATGTTATTCTTCTAACTTGGAATACAAAAGGATGTCGTCCAAAAAGACAATGACAAACTTGTCTAAATATTCCCGGAAAACACCATTCATTAAACACATGAAAAAAAATGGTGCATTTGATATCCCAAATGGAACCATTGTGAACTCGTAATGACCATACCTTGTCCTGAAGGCGGTCTTGTTAATATCTTCATCTCTGATCCTTACTTGATGATATCCTGACCTGAGATCAATCTTTGAAAATATCATTGCATCCTTTAATTGATCAAAGAGATCATCGATCCTTGGCAAAGGATACTTGTTCTTTATAGTCACTTTGTTCAATTGTCTGAAATCGATGCACAATATCAATGTCCCATCTTTCTTATTCACAAATAATATTGGGGCACCCCAAGGTGAAACACTTGGGCATATATACCCTTTCTTTAGAATCTCTTCAAGATGCATTTGCAACTCCTTCAACTCTGGTCTACTCATTCTGTAGGGAGTCTTTGATACTTGAGTTGCTCTTGGTATCTCCTTAAACACATCCTCAAAATCTTTTAGGACTGAGTGATTTTCCATATTTGGCACCTTATCCTTACATGCTTCTTCCATATGGGCTGCAAATATTTTTCATCCCTTCCTGTAACACTTCTTCAGTTGCATTTTTGAGATCTCTCAAACAGTAACTACCCTAGGAATTCCTTGGATTGTTATTGGGTTCCCTTCCTCATCTAGGAAAGTAAATGCCTTGTTATGACAATCTAAGACAGCATGGTGTTGGTCCAACCAATCCATACCAATTAGATAGTCATATGAACCCAATGGTAGGATTTTCAAATCTTCCTTGGTACTTAGCCCATTCATGTCCACTGGATATGATTTAACCTGCTCAACAACGTTTCTCTTGGCTCTTGTAGCCAACTGTACCAGCCAATATTTTTTATGCTTGATTCTTGGAAAAATCAATCTATCCACTACCTTAGGATCTATATAGCTATTACTAGCTCTTGAATATATTAAAATAGTAAAGGCATGGTTATTGATCATACCTCCAACTTTAATCATGTGTGATTGAAACTTGGTGTGCTTGTTGTCCAGGGCTTCATTGATCCTAGGTATACTTATGCCCATGTCCTCCATTGTTTCTAATTGTTGTACACTATGGACAACTCTCACTTTGTCACTTTTGTGAGGAAAATATTGATACTTATTGTCTCCTTTATAGCCCTAACATTGAATGGGTGTCTGCCTTGGCCTTTTCCCACCTACCTCATCCATTTTGTGCTCTCTAAAAGTTGTTGTCCTTGAGGACTGTTTCTGAAAAAAAGGTGGCGTGTTCCCCTTCTACCTCTATTTATTATTAAACTTCTTATTGTCCTATGTTGGCCCTTGACCAATTTTTGGAGATCCTTGGTCAATTTTTACCTATTTTGGGACTTTGACATACTATCGAAGGCAGAGCACAAGTCGAAGCAGATATCGTGGGATCTTGGCCCCTTATTTAGGGATGTTTGGGTTTTGGGCTTATGTAACGGGTATGGGGATGTCGGCCCATGGGTTTACCCATTCTTAGGCCTCTTTTGTAATGTATAAATAGATAGCTAAGTGATGTAAGAAAGTGTGTGTGATGTTAGGTGCTAAGAAAATATAGGCATGTGTGCCATGCTAGGCACTAAGTGAAAGTGATGATTGTAAATGCTTTGTGCATACTGTGTGAGACTTGCAAGGCTAAGTGAAAGTGACTGTAAGACACTGTGTAAAGGATTTTATTGTAACCTAGCTCGAGGAAAGAGGATCTAGCAGATTGTGCGCAGATCTCCTGTCCTATGCAAAGTAGGATCTTGTGGCTATGTACATGTAGAAGATTGATAGAAGACAATAAAGAAGAAGAAGAGTTGGTGGATGTAGCCCCAGGTTGGGGGTGAACCACGTATATCCTGTGTTGTGGTTTCTTTGTGCATTGTGTTTGTTTTATTGTTCATATGATTTATGCTTTGTGCAATAATGTATGTTTAGATGTATCTGATATGATAGCTTATTGCCTAATGATGTGAATAAGATACTATATCTGAACTATGTTGTTATTCTTAGTTCTTGAATGTATTGGATCTTGTCGAATATTGCGTTGCTCTGTTATTAGGGTTTATCTTTGTTGTGAACTAAGGTTAAGTACTGATGAAATATAACTGCTAAGTGCTCTGTTAAGGCTTTGTAATCATAGATCGATGTCCCAGCTAGGTTGCAGACATCTGAGTCGTGCAACCACCCTTGCCTCTACCTCAGGTGAGACTTCATCTTCTTCGCAGGTGTTTCTGAAAGGGCCGATAGTTGGGGTTTTTTTGGTGCGCTGTTGAAGCATTGAAACTTGGGTCTGTTCCCGTGCCAACAAATGGTTCTGTTGTCAGGACCTAAAACTGTGATTGTTGGGAACTGAGGAAAATAAAGAAATCTTTGTGCATAGATATGTTGCTTTAGTGTGCAATACTCTACTTGACTTACGAAGCTCTATACTAAGAGAGGAGGTAGATATGAAGAAAAGAGGTAAGATCTGAAGCTTTGTGCTTTGTTAAAGGTAAGATAAGTGGAAATTTTTGTTTCGAAAGTATGGATCTAGGTATGTTTGATAAATTTTGTCCTAATCTGAAAATTAGGGCACATCTAGACAAAAAAAGGTTTGATATGAGTATATCTGATAGAACTAATGAAAGATATGTTATTCCTATGCATAGAAAGTATGTTTGGACTAAAAAATGGATGCAGGACCCTAGGAAGAATTTTTTGCAAGTTAGCTACCATGATCCTAGTGCGTAGTACAAGAAAGGCTGGGGATCATTTAAAAGAAAAAGAGGATTAACCCTTTGTTACAGTTGCAGAAGACCGAGACATCTTTCTAAGGAACTTGTCTCATGGAACTTCGACAAAGAAAGAATTTGAGGTTTTTAAATTTATTGAGAACAATTCCCCATTTTCTATGTTACCAAGAAAACCCTAGATTGAGAAAGATCAGACCTGAAGAAATGAAGAGGAATATCTAGAACATAAAAAGAAAGAATTAAAATACTTCATGACTAGGAGGATAGTGAACTTGATCAAAGAACAGGAGAACGGGTCAAAGTTGTTCAGAACCAGAAACTTGGATGTCAAAGTTGAAAGAACCCAGGAAGACTTGGAACATCTATCTATACAGGATAGTAGAGCACCTACCCCAGACAAAGAAGAATTATTACTCTCTGTTGGTTACTCTTCCTTTCTTAAGTCATCTGAGTTATTGACCCAGGGTTCATGTCATTCAGGTTTCCAACAAAGCCTCTAAAACTATCGGCCCTCCTGGTAAACCAGAAGGCAACGCAGTACACAGGATGCACTACGCAGTCTCACTTGAGATAGCTTTAAGTGGGTGACTGTAAGACTCAGGTGTTTACATCATAGGATAGAGTAGGAAATAAGGGTTTCTTGACTAAATTCGCATATCATCAGACGTTAGCATAATCTACTTATTTCTCTTGGTTGCATACATATGTTTCACGAGTTATTTCCCAAACATCGTAAACAAATTCATAACAATGTATTAACTCATTCATCAAGACTAACCATTAATTGTTGAAAGAAAGTAAATACATGCATTTATTCATCACATTACACAAATATTATTGTGGTTCACCCCCTCCTAGGCTACATCCACAAAGATTTGCCTCTTCTCTCTTTTATTATGGTAGTTCTGCATTTCTGGCACCGTGCGCTTACAATTTCGCTCTTACGGGCAAGATCAATATGAAGAAAACTAGATTGCACCAGAATCTATAGACTGCAGTCTAATCCTCTGATCTACCTTCCCTCTTCTCTTTTTTTCTCAACATCTTACAAAATTGGTTCACATAATCAAAAGCATTACATCCCACATTCACCCATGTGTATCTATATTAACAAAAACTAACTAACCAACCTCTATATGATACCTTTGTATCCATATTTATAAATTTTGGGCTCTTCATCCATTTATAGTGTATTACCAAAACCCTAACCCTATCGATGTTAGTTCTTCCTCCCATGCACATTCTATTCTTCCTCCAACTATCTCTTTCCTTGTGCACGCTTTCTTTCATATGCGCATGTTGTTCTTTCGCCAACTGTTACTTCAGTTTATGCACGCTTTCTTGCCCACAATCGTCCTTCTTTTCCCTTCGTCTTGGTGCCAACATGCCCCCAAAACTGACATCTGACTCATCCCGAGTCACCTAATCCCTTTGTGCTTCCTCGATCTCCTTGGTAATCGTCTCAAACTTTTCCTACAATTCTGTTGCTTTTGTCAGTGCCTGCATGGTTTTCTCCTTGATTGTGTTGACTGTCTGAACTGCCACTTCATCACTCATCAATCTTGCGCATTCTAGTTGGTTCTATGTTATTTGTGTTCTAGTTCCTTCTTCTTATGCGAGTACTTCTGCTACCCATTCCTACAATGGTTCTATTTGAGCTTGATGCTCTTGTTTCTGTGTTTGTGCAGTGATAAGTTCTGCCTGCATCTTCTTCAACTCTTGCATCCCCTTGACTCGTTCTGGAATTGGTATGGTATTTGGTCGTTGCTTGAGTTCTTGTATCATTGCATTGGTCCTCTCCTCTTCCTTGTCCTAGTGTTGGACATGTGTATCCTCTTCCAATCTTATCCAAAGTTGTGTTTCTTTCTCGAACAAGTCAGCTGTCATACTAGCCTATTTTTATACTTACTGTAGTTGTTTTGTTTCTTCCTGCTTCCTTTTCTCCTTCACTACTGGTGGAGTTGTTGGTATAACCTATTCTCAGAGAGTCTCAATCTCCTTATGATATCGATAAATTTCCTGTGCAATCTGGTCGATATTTTCTGCGGCTGGGAATTCATTCCCTTGCGTAGTGCTTGGAAGTTTCGCAAAAATTTATTCCACTCTACGTTCCAGTTCATTCCTACATTTTTTCTCCTCCTGAGTTTCAGATTTGGCTTGTGCACAAACTATTTCCAACGCTTCCTGCTTCTTTGTTGCTTGTTGTAGCTCGACTAAATTTTTTTGTGCTCGAGACTGCATCTCGTGGTCAACACTAACCTGCAATTTGTGTAATTCCCTTGATGGAATCCGTGTAAAGACCAATTAAATGTGTTCCAAATACTTCAGTGGTGTCTGTCCCACAATTTCATCCATTCGCAACATGTTAGGCTTTATGTAGACCATTGAGTGTGCGTGTGGCATCAGAAGAACTAAATCTCGTTATTATACCTCTACTCTATCTTTGGTTTATGTTGTTGATGGATTTATGCCTCTATTGCTACTTGCGCTCTGGGCTTCCCTGAATTTCTTAAGAAGTTGTCCCATTTCTGCCAATTCCTTCTACAATTTATCTATGTGGTGCACTGCATGATCGAAATCTTCTGCGAGGCAGTCCTAGACCATTCTGGCGATCATCTCTCCATCATCCTTTTTTATCATATAGTCTGGTGCTACTTGGTGTGCCTTCATTTTCTTGCACACATCTGCTTCCTGTACTGTTGGTCTCTTAGTTCCCTCTGGTTCCTATGTGATGGGGTTTGCAGTGGTTTCTTATGCTCCCTCATCCTGTTTCCACTGTCCATTGGTTGGCTAAGTGGTTTCTTTCCTCCCCTTCTAGGTCCCTAGATGCTCTGAGCCATCGTCTACCTGGGTCAATTTGATTTGTCTCGTTCTTCATTTCTTAGGTATTGGGATTTGCAGAGGCTATGTTTCTGCCTGTGTAGTCCCTCCTTTTGTTGTTTGTCCCAGTACTTCCATGGGTATGGTTGGGATATTCCATTCATCCAACCATTCGCTGATGATAATATTGATATCACCCTCGGTGATGTAGTAGCGCATATGTAGCCACCATTTATCCAGGTCCTATCTTGGTTGTATCCACATGGCTTGTTGTCTAGCCCAAAAATTGGCGATGTCCCAAAATCGTGCAACAACCTCTGGTGTTATTCTCCATGCTCAAATGATGGCTTCTTGTATGTCCCATAGGTATGCTTCAAATATGATTCCATTCTCTCTCTTATGCTTGGACTGTGGCACGGATCTCAGTACACGATATCTGGCTCCCACTAGATTTGGTGTGGTACAAAAGATGACATGTTTTGGTTCTTTCCATACCATGAAGGCTATGAGGGTGATCAACCATGAGTAATGAAATTTCGTACCTGTGTCCTTTGCATCTTTGTAGTCCACTTGGAACAAGTTTGATAGGTATGGAGCCCAAATCATGAAGGTGCCTCCTGCGCACTAAGCTGCAACAATGATGACTCCTATCGGTACTTCATATTTACGACATTTTCTTAGCAGTTTGTAGGCTTAGATCTTTACACCCAATTGTGTAGCGACATTTTTGATCCATTTGATTATAATGCCTCTTGTTCCCCTGTCAGTACCATATTTATTCTTCATTTCTTTTACCAATGTGTTTTCCTTGTATTTATCGTCTAGAATTAGCGCGGGATCCATACCCCAAGTGGATAGTCCTCTTATCTGTGTGATAATATCAACAGTTATAGGGACGGGTTTTTCTAGCCATATGTCCCCTCCATGTGTAACTGATAATAGTTGCTTGACACATGCAGTCGCGTATTGGCCTCTACCAAAGTGTGGTATCTTCAACAATCCTAAAATTCATGTGTTCTCCAGTCCAGCTGCCCACTTATGTGGTTGAATGATAGTTTCCCCAATTGGTTCATGACTATTTTCTGCATAAGGACCTGTGGTGCAAGCTATGGATATTTTTTTTCATCTTCTACATCGTGGTCGGAATACTTGAGCTTCTCGACGTGACCCAATAGCTATGGGTCTACCTGTACTCCCTCTGGTATGCGTGGTAGCACAATCTCTGTTGTCAATTTCTTGCAAGGTGAGCTCGTTATATGAACTTTGTCCTCCTGCTGTGTTGGTTGGCTCAAAGTTCCAACAACTCCCGGTTGTTCCCCTATCATCCATCCTGGCCAAGCCCAGGTGGTTCCAGTGGTATCCTTTGTTGGTTGAACTAAGTCAGGTGCTTGTGTTTCATCTGGTTTCTCTTCTTCTCCCAAGTTCTGTGTCATTCCATTCACTTCTATGGTTGCTTCAGTGTGTTCAGGTTGTAGTTCCTGTTGGGTTTCTACTTCCTTATTCTGAAGTTCTTGCAAAGATGCTGGTGTATCCTGTTCCATGGCCTCTACTTGTGGCTGTTGAATATCTTTTAGTATTAGTGTAGGGTCTACTGGTATTTCCTTTGGCGATGGGATTTCGTTGATATTGATGATATTCCGTTTTTGTTGCTTGTTTTCTTCCAGTGGTCCTCGTGACCTAGTTTGAACCCTAGTTAGTCTGGTTGTATGGCCTGGTTTGGCTAGCTTTGGTGGTGCCATGATGGTGACTGTCAAACTTTTTCTAAGTTTGAGTGGCTTCGGTGAGCTCTATGGTCTTTCTCTATTCGTTCTAGCTATTGTTGCTTTCTCTCTATTCTTTTTTTGCAAATAAACCAGTTGCTTCTTTTCTCGTGTGTTGTATGGGCTTGTTCTGAATATTTTTGAAGATGCTTCCTCCATTATGCGATTAATGCACCATAACTGTGAGTTCAATGCATCCATGGTGGTTTTGTACTTTCCATGACGCTTTCTTTGCCATCTCCAGTTGGCGCGTTTAATGTGATATCCCATCGATCCTTACCTTGCTTTAATTCTGCTTTGTGTTGTCTTGTCATCCTGCTTTCTTTGACTTTCCTTTTCCCACTTATTTCCCTTTTCAATATGACCATTTCCCTTGCCCTTGTGGACTTCATGTTTCATATTTCATGCGGCCTGTTCATCTCTAGTGTGTTGTGCGTTGTTTTTTTTTTTCTGTTTTTACTGTGCGGTGGGTGATCGACTGTCCTTGTATAGCTTTAGTCGGCTCCCATTGATCATTCCTTTGATGTCTGCACCTACTAAATCTCTTAACTGTATAGCTCCTCTGTCTGTGACATATTTTACCTTGTATGGTCCTAGCCAATGCATTCTCATCTTTCTTGAGTGTTGCAACGATTTACTATCGTAGAGAAATACTAGATCTCCTTCCTTGAATGTTTTCTCTTGATTTGTTGATCGTGCGAAGCTTTGTCTCTTGCTTTCTGCACTTGTTGGTGAAATCTTGCTAGGATTCGGTCTTCCTCCATCAATAGTAACTAATTCAGTCTCTCTTGTACTGCACCTCATTCTGTCATTTATGTGATCATTGCTACACGTAGACTGGGTATTAGGAACTCTAACGGCATGACTGCTTCTTGTCCATAGACTAGTTTGAACAGTGTGTGCCCTGTCAACTTTTTACATGTGGTCCTATACGCCCATAGTACTGCTGGTACCTTGAGGTCCCAATCATCTCTGTTGATGTTACAAATCGTAGTCAAAGCATTCTCTAGAATTTTTTTGAAGGATTCTACTGTTCCATTTGCTTGTGGGTAGTATGGTGTGTTTTTTTGGTGATGAACTTCAAACTCTTCAAGAATCGCATAGATGGTGTTGTTTATGAAGTGTGTGCCTTGGTCACTCATCAAAACTCTTGGGCACCCAAATCTAGTAATTACTTGTTCAAACAAGAAGTGTGTAGCTATCTATGCACTGCAATCTTTTACTGGTGTGGCTTCCGCCCATCATGTTAGGTATTCCATCGTGGTGATAATGTATCTTTCCTCGGTTCTTTTGGATGGTGGGTTAATTGGTCCCACAAAGTCTATTGCCCATTTGTCGAATGCTTGTAATGTCACTTGTGTTCATAGTGGAATCTCATCCCTTCGGTTGGGTTTTCCTACCCTCTGATAGACATCACATCACTGACAGTATTCTTTCAAGTCCCTGTGGATCATTGGCCACCATAATCCTGCATGTAGTACCTTCCACACGATATATTTCCTGCATAATGTCCTCCGGCTATTCCCTCACGGGCTTCTGCTAGAATTCTTGGACGTTCGTTCTCTAATACATATCTTCGTAAGATTCTATCTGTGCCCATCTTGTATAGATTTCCAGCGATTAGTTGGTATTCGACTGCGTGGACTACCAAGTTCTTCTTTTGCGCAGTGGTATATTCTTGTGGCACAGTTCCTGTGCTCAAGTACTAGATGATTTTTGTGAAGTATTTGTCAGTAATCTGTACTAAGAATAATTGTGCGTCGAAAAATTTGTCTTCTAAATTCATCAGTTCTTCTCCATTTGTGACCCTTGATAGGTGGTCAGGTCCTGCATTTAGTTTTTCTAGTTTAACTATTATCTCAAATTCAAATTCTTGAAATAGCAATAACCATCAACAGTTTCTCCCCCCCAACACTGGCTTTTTGACTAGGTATTTCAGGGCTGAGTGATCTGTAAACATCTTAAAGTGTTTTCCCAATAGGTAATGTCTGAACTTTTGTAGTGCATAAACCATATATAGGCCTTCTCTTTCTGTTGTGTTGTAATTATGTTCCTAGTATGATAATTTTATGCTTGTGAACACTATCAGGTGATCCAAGTCTCCCACTCCTGGTTGTGCTAGGATAGCTCCAAGTGCTATCATTGATGCATCTACATGTACATGGAATGTCTTCTCCCAATATGGAAATACTAATATTGTTGCAGTGATCATCTTTTCCTGCAGGGTATCCAGGCCATGTTGACACTCGTTGTTCCATTGATACTTTGTGTCCATCCTTAACAAATTTTCCATCGGTGTTTTGATCTGTGCATAGCCTTTGATGAATTTCCTGTAGTATCCTGTGTGTCTTAACATTTCTCTTAACTGGCGGGTTGTTTTCAGTGCTGGTAGGTTGACGATGACTGCAATTTTTTCCGAGTCCTCTAGAAAGAATTGTTTGTATACTATGTGTCCCAATAGTATCCCAAACGATGTTCCAAATATGCATTTCTTGATATTCAGTGATATATGGCACTATCTGCATTGGTCTAGCATCAGTCCTAAAACTGCCACATGGTATTTCAACAGACTATAGACTGTCCATTCATCCAGGTATACTTCAAGAAATTGATGGATGCATTCCTTGAATGCTGTGATGACCACTCTAGAGAATATCACAGGTGCATTCTTCAGTCCAAACGACATGACTGTGTACTGATAAGATCCCCATTTCGTTGTGAGCGTGGTCTTGTGTCTATCCTCTTATGCTATTCTAATCTGATGGTAACCTGAGAATCCATCGGTGAATGAGTAAGCTTCGTGGCCCCCCACATTCTCTAATAATTCATACGTAAACGATGTAGGGAATGGGTCGTGAAGGCACACATCATTCAACTTCCTCGAGTCGACACATATCCTAATCCTTCGTCCCTATTTCTTGTCCTGTACTACCATCGGGCTTATCCATTCTGATTCTTCGACTGGTTTGATGATGCCAGCTTCGAGCATCCTGTATATTTCCTCTTTAACTTTCTGTTTGTATATGGGGTTCAGTCTATAGGTTCATTGTTTAATAGGTCTCGCGTCATATCTGATTGGTATTTTCATTTCTCCTAATTCTTCGGCTATACCCTTCATCTCTGTAAAGGTTGTGGGAAAAGGTCACTATATTCGCGCAATAATTCTGTGGTTCTTTCTAATGTTTTCTCATCCCAGTAATCTCCAATGTTGGCCATTTTGGGCTGCTCGACAGTCCCGATGTTAACCTTCTTTATCTTGATTTGTGCATAGATGACTTCTGATTCTATGGGTGGTCCTTCCACATTCCTCTCGCCTTCAACTTATTCGATCTGAATATCGCGTGGATCATTTTCATTCGGTGCATCCTCCTATAAATGGTAACATGATAGTAGTTCCTTGACTGTCTTCTTATTTCACTGTTATTCTTATGTGATTAGTTATATGTCTAGCTCTTTAATGAATATGACTTCTCTGATCCATTGTAGGGCCGCATCTATGTTGGGGTTCTCATGTTCAAATGAGAAAGTGATTATAAAGTTTTGTTGCAATGTCGCCCATGTCTTGGTTCCTTTGTGCAATTCATGGTCTGTATACTAGTTCGATGGTATGCCTTCTAAAGTATGAATGAAGTGATGAGACCATTCCTCTAGTGGTGTCATTTTCTATAACGTTCTACACTTCTCCAAGTGTTATGTTGGTGTCCCTATTCCTTCGTATTTATGTTGGTTATTACCTTTCCATTTTGCGCTGAACCGTATGCGCAGTAATTTCTTACATTGATACCAGTATGTGATGTTCTCCTTGTGTGTGCCCCACCATCTTGTGGGTGTGGCCTTTAATGATAAATCCAGTGCTAGTAATCTCTGGTTTTCTAACACTTCATCTTCATATTGTGTCAAGAAGGTTTCCAAATCGTTTAGTCCGTGAAAACTGGGTGGTTCTCTGATTTCTATGCCAACCCATCTTACTGCGTGATTTATTCATGCATATATTCTCATGGATACTTTGTGTAGTCTCTGCTGCTAGTTTTCTGACCTAGTGTCTGAGTCTATTTCACATGAAGTAATGCTCCACCAACTGAGTACCCCATCTGCAATTGGGTTTACGTAGTCTTCATTGTGCGTAGCTGTTCTGTACAACTGGTTGATTTCTTCTAAGTCCAGACAAGTGATTTTTATGAACCTCTCCCATTCTGATGGGTCTAGTGGTGCTATGACCCTGTAGTCTCCCAAATCAAATGTCATTTTTCTAGTTTTCAAGTTAATTATGGCATGTTTGTTGAACACCCAATCCAAACCAAGTAGTGTCAGGTAAGGTGGTGTGCCATCTACTATTTCGATGAATTCAAAGTCTTCCTTAGTGTGCACTCCATCTAGATCTACAGTCACTCCCTTTAGTCTACCTATTGGTAGAACTCTATGTTGATTTGTTATCTTTAATTGAACGGTTGAGTATCCCAATGTTGGTTCCCCCATACATTTCCATGTGGTATTTGGTAACACGTTCACTTTGGACCCTAGGTCCAATATAATATCTCCCATATTAAAATCCCCGATGTTAGCACTTAGTCTGAATTCCCTACTTGTTATTCTTCTTGTGTGTAGGTGGTTGACAGTTTTCAGTTCTAGATTTTGTTCTGTCTCACTGCTACATTTCTCTAGGATATTTTGCAGTATTATGATAGATGAAGGATCACTTAGCACTTTAACGCATGATTGAAAAAATTATTTGATAGTACTTACTTTTCCCTTGGGTTGCATTATGTTGGTATGGTCCAGCAACGGCATCATCTCATATTCTGGAGATTCCTTGGTTTGTTGTGCATTTGATGTTGTGTCCTTCTTTTGTAATTCCTATCGGGCTTCTGTAAAGATCTCCTTTTCCTTTTGTGCTTCGAACTGCTTCATGGGTTTTGGGTTCTTCTTTACCCATTGGTTCTGTGCTAGTTCCTGTTGAGCTGCACCATTTCCTGTTTTCGTTCCTCCTCAAGTGACTATGTTGATGTTTCGTTCGTCATCCCTTTCTTCAGCTAAAATCCACTGAACATTATGATTGTTTTGGTTCCTCTTTTCCTGAATATTTACTAGTAATGTTGGACATTCCTCTATATCGTGGTCCGATGCACAAAAATACATACAAGTCGTTGGTGGTAGTGGACATTCCCATGCGTAATGTCCTGTTTGATGGAAATTGTGACATGTGATTGGTCCTCTACCACGTCTGAAACCTCCTCTAGCTCGTCCCACTCCTCTATGTCATGTGTGATCACCTCTCGGTGCGTTATACTGTGGTGCCTGATTATACTACGTAGTATTATACTGGGGTTGTGCAGTGTTGTACTATGGCTGCACGTTATTGTATGGTTGTTGCACGATATTATATTGTTGTTGCACAATGTTGTATGGGACTGGGGCTTGATTGAACTATGGCGTTGCCTGCCCAGTCATCATTTTGGCCTGTACCCTATATGCGTCTGATGTTCTTTCGCACATCAGCTCCATAGTTCTGCAATTTTTGTCGTCGTCACCTACTGACTTACAAAAGGTGCAATATGAATTCTTTGGGACTGTTTGGTATTTTTGCATCATCATGCAGTGGTAAGCGTCGTGACCCAGTTTCTTTCATATTTTACACCATAAGCCTCCTTTTGGTAGTAGGTTGGGCATACCTATCGCCATATACTACACGAATGTTGGGCACTCGTTCTTATGGTGTCCTTCCATCCTGTAGGTAGTGCACCAAATGGCTTCTCGTTTGTCCTTGTTCTTATTCTGTTTCATCTTAAATGTTAAGTTCTTCAAATCCTCCTTCAGATCTTCAATAGCTAGGTCCATTTGTTGGTACTGGTTCTCTTCCAATTGTAAGGTTTCCTGTAGAGCCTTTGCCTACGTCTGAAACTTCTGTTGTCGTAATGGGTATTTTAAGTGTGGGAGTAGTGGGTTGAAAAATAGGTGCCGATGCTGCATATTGGTCATAAGGTATTTTAACTTTCCTTTTAATCGCTTGAATCTCTGATCAATCTCCCATACAGACTCTCCTAGTTTTTGTCTTATTTCAATCATCTTATTCATGTATTGATCCTCTAAGCTCGACTTCTGGAACTCATTTATCAATAATTTCTTAATGTCGGCCAGTGTCCTTATCGTCCCAGAAACATTGTTCATGTCTAGACTCATGTACCAGTCCAGTGCACGGTCTCTTAGCATGATCGATAGCTGTGCAGGTTTGGTATCTTCATCGATGATCTTCTTTGCTTCCCAGATATTTGTGCAAATGAAAAAATGCTTCTCAGGGTCTTCGGCTTCTTCTCCGTGAAACTCTGGTAACCCAATGGTAGGATCGTGTCCTACCATTCTAAATAATGAACTACTCCCTCCTCTGCACGGTGTAGATACTTGACTAAGGTTACCTAAACTGGCTCCTCCAGTTGTTTCTCCTTGTGTAGATGTACTTCCTGTGGTCAAACTTCCTCTAAACTTGGGTTGTCTAAACAGTGGTGTTCTATTTGGCATGTTAGTCGCACATGGGTTTATGGGTTCCACACTTACATTAATATGGAAGGGATGGTTTCCTTCTCTGCCTGTTCTTGGGCCTCTTGTTTTCCTCTCATAGGTGGTGCATAGGATTTCCTCAATATTCTCCATAGCCCGAAGATCCTCTACCTCTTCCTCATCGCTCGCCAAGCCCTCCCTTTCGAATATGGCTCTCTTCTTGGTCTTCATATTATATTGGTAGGCTACTCTGCTATGCGTCATTCCTGATGATGCCAAGATCCACTTAAGCTGGTCATCATCCATCAAGGTCAATTCCAAGGGTTCCTCCTCCTTCTTGTCTTTATCCTTCCCTCCTTCCATTCCTCCTCTCTTTGTCAGTGCTTCCCCCCTTCCCCCATGCACGCAAGGAAGTCTATATGTCTGACTCCATTGTCATTCCACCTTTGTTATATAACAATATCTTGATATAAGTATACATTGATTGAATGTACCTTCCTCTGGGTCCTCATAGAAATTCCTGCTTGGCTGCGTTGTATGACTTCGCTGTGTCTACTGCAAAATTTGTGATGAAGCCTGCCACAATATTGTCAAGCCAAAAGTCTACTGCCCGGGTGAATTTGTTGTTCACCTACTATAGATGTTCAATCTGTGCTAGATTCCAATCTAGTTGTCGAATCTGGTTCGTTGCATGGTTATCCTTCAACCTTAGGATCCACTTATGTAGTAGATGCGAAAAATCACAGAAAAAGACTTCGTGTAAATCGGTAAATACATATTTATCCGGGTATTGACGCGGTGTGATTCTAGGGTTTCTATTATCTTTTTGTGCAAACTCTAGCTCTTTAGTTCTCAACCAGCCCTCGATTTTTGCTTTTGTGGGGTTCCAAGGTCTCAAAATTCCCTTCTAATGGCTCATTATTCTTCTGTTTCGCCCCTTCGGATCTCATTCACTCTATCTCGTCTACTCAGTTTGTTCTTGTTCCTCTTAATATGGAAACGAAACCATTTGTTGGTTACTCTTCCTTTCTTAGGTCGTCTGATTTATTGACCCAGGGTTCATGTCGTTCTGGTTTCCAACAAAGCCTCTAAAACTATCGGCCCTTCTAGTAAACTAGAAGGAAATGAAGTACACATGATGCAATGTGCAGTCTCACCCAAGATAGCTTTAAATGGGTGACTATAAGACTCAGGTGTTTACAGCCTAGTATAGAGTAGGTGATAGGGTTTTATTGACTAAAGTCGCATATCATGAGTTGTTAGCGTAATCTACTTATTTCTCTTCGTTGTATACATATGTTTCACGAGTTATTTCCCAAACAACGTAAACAAATTCATAACAATGTATTATCTCATTCATCAAGCCTAACCATTAATTGATGAAACAAAGTAAAGGCATGAATGTATTCATCATATTACACAAATATTACCATGGTTCACCCCCTCCCGGGCTATGTCCACAAATATTTGGCTCTTGGCTCTTTTATTATGGTAGTTCTGCATTTTTGGCACCACACGCTTACAATTTCCTTCTTACGGGAAAGATCAATATGAGGCGAACTAGATCTCACCAGACTGTATAGCCTATAGGCTAATCCTATGATCTACCTTCCCTCTTCTCTTCTTTTTTCAACAACTTACAAAATTAGTTCACATAATCAAAATAATTACATCCCGCATTTGCCCATGCGTAGCTATATTAACAAAAACTAACTAACCAACCTCTATATGATACCTTTGTATCCATATTTATACATTTCAGGCTCTTCATCCATTTACATTGTATTACCAAAACCCTAACCCTAGAGACGTTGGGTATTCCTCCCATGCGCGTTTTGTTCTTCCTCTAGCTTTCGCTTTCCTTTTGCACGCTTTCTTCCATGCATGTGTGCTGTTATTTTTCCAGTTGTTACTTTGGTTTCTACACACTTTCTTTTCCACAATCATCCTTATTTTTCCTTCGGCCTAGTTCCAAAACTCTCTAACCCTATGAAAGAATCTCAATAGCATGAAGTTACTATGCCAAAAGGAGATAAGAATCAGAATGGAAAAAGTAACATAGAGACGCAGATCACAGGGAAGAAGGCTAGAAAGCTCAGTAAGAAGAGAGCAAACATAGAAAATTTGTAGGAGGTTACAGAGGGGACTTCGTAGAAGGAAGGTTTGCAAAAATGGAACTTTTTCGGGATATCAGAATAGCGCAAAGTGACACTTTTCCATGGCAGAGCAATATAACCATTGGAAGCATTATGACCGTTAGAGCAATGATCCTGAATGGTTAAAACAATAGTTATGACCAAAAATTTCACCATTGGGTCGTTGGGATCGCGCCATAACAGAAAAAACTACATTGATGAAGGCTTATCATCCATTGGAGAGATCCGTTACATCGTTTCCTACTTATTCCGTCAAATTTTTCACCGAGAACACTTTTGTGAATTATATCTGAGCCAACAAGAGAACTCACTGTTTTCGCGCTGTGTTTACTAAGATTTCAACACCTATTCTATTGCATTGAGCATTCATTGATCGACCTGAGTTATCTGATCTTGATCTTTCATTCCGGATGAACTCAGCACCATAGAAAAGTTTGTAGAATAATTCCTCATCGATCTAATGGCCAAAAAGGTAATGTCAACAGGGATTCAAGCTTCATCAATGAGAGGAGTGCAAGCCTCTCCATTGACTACTTGCGGATCTGGACCATCCTGACCTGTAGCCAAGAAAAGAACTAAGAATCAGTATGACTTTGCAAATGCAAACTTAATCCTATCTATCCTGTCTGACTACATCACACCTCTGTATGGCGTGGTGAGTCGTGGCAGTGTCCCAAGGGACTTCGATTACACTCTGGTTACTGTGTACCTCCTGAAGGGGATATGTGCAGTTCGACCACAGCTGGATAAGATCATGGCATTAAAATCAATGACTTCAACCTAGGGGATCGCAACAACCACAACATGCTCACTCCTCACATATTTTTGACTAGGACGAAGGGGTAGAACTCGAGGATAATCCCCCAACCATGGACTATGGACCTCGCGTAGTCCACTATCTTAAACGAGATGAAGATACCACATTTTGGAAGGCACTAGGAGGTTAACATGTGCATTAATATCTTGTTTCGTGCTTCCATGGAGGCTATCTATGGCTAGACAGATGCATCACTGTCGATCCGGCATTGATCCATAGGATCACAGAATTGAGCATGTAGGGACCAGACCCGTAAGAATTTTACCCAGGGAAGGTTGCAGACTGCACCCTAGCATAGAGGATTAAAGATACCTATGGTGATGTAGAAAAGGGGATGCGAGGCTACAACGTAGCCTCTATCTATAATGGCACAGTGTTCCTAGCATTCCAGTTGATCGCAAGAAATCTAGTGAGAAAGAATAGACCCACATAGGTCACAGGGTTTGTTGTTGACCTCGCTCGAAAATGCGTGGAAGGACTACAGATGAATTGGGAAAAGTACTTAGTCAACCATTTAGAATTGGATTGCCATGAAGCTCAGGATCAGGGCTATGAGTTCCATTTTAGCTAGTTGTTGATCCTTATTTCAATTACTACTTGGGAGATGCCGGAAGGTGCGAACTTCCCTAACATTGAGCCATTTGAGCCTCTCACTGTGAATTTCACCATGCTCTGGTATTCGAGCAATATGGGGAAATAATGGAAGTCGAATGTTGTATTCCATACCTACTATCTACAGTTAAATAGGGATATTGAGGCTGTCCCTCATATGACACCAAACACCCTACATAGTTTCAGGCCCCTTATGAAGTTTTGTGCAGATCGACACTTTATTTATATCACTGCGCACACAGATGAGAATAAAGAAGAGCTTCAGTCATACTATAAGCTCACATAGGAGGACCTAGAATAAATAACTAAGGATTGGCATACAAAACTCCTTATCCCTGCTGACCCCACATAACTATTTGATCCCGAACTAATTGGCAGACCGGACGTCACTCGCGAAGGGCATGATACACCTGGAACTAGCAGAAGGAAGAAGACAGAAGAGGTCCAGCAGATGAGCACTACATCATAAGAAACTGCTTCAGAATCACCTGGAGGAGGAGGTGATGATGAAGTAGATAAAGAAAAGAGTGATGTGAAAGAAGATAAGAAGAAGCAAGGCAAAGTAACACCACCTATGGATCCCACTGATGAGGCTAATCCATCTAAGAAAAGAAAGGTTTCCCCATGAAACCTGCATCGCGAAAGAAGTATAGAGCTAGTAAGACTAGGTTGCATACTGTGATCATGCTCGATGACTTCGACTTCATCATCGTAGCTGTATCAGACACCTTGCAGGACATTTTGCAGAACAATGAAGCCAAACAAGAAGACATGTATGATAGAATTGAGACAGAACTAAGAGGGGTACAATAGGCCCTTCACTCTAGTCGCGTAGTGTCCACTATTCCCCCACCATCGAAATAAGAAGATTCGGGAGATGAGCCTACCCAACTCCATAGAATAGTTGATGCAACTGAAGCTCACCTTTGTCGCACACAAGAAGAAAAAGAATAGGCCATAGTGGCCTTGAAAAAAGCACAAGAGGAAGTGATAGAGCAACGCTGAGTTGCACAACAGGAGAAGGATGACCTCCAAACAAAGTTCGAAAAGGAGAAAGTGCAGATCCAACAAGAGAAGGAAAAAATGCTCGCAAAGAAGGTTGGATTAAAACAAGCAGTCAACGGAGCACTTCGCTCTGTGACAGGCTTAGAGAAAAAGGCGAAAGATCAAGTGGAGAATCAAGTAGTGCAACTTGTTGAAGACATCCAACAACTTCAACAGAGAATAGCAGATCTAGAGCTACAAACAGTGCCAAGCACCTCACAAGATGTGCGAGGCCAAAGAGAAGCCGCTGCCCAGAGCACAAATGAGAGGATTATATCATTAGCTTTGGAATGTGAACAACTTAGCAATAGAAGTGCACAGAATTATGAGCGACTTACTGAAGACCCTGAACTAAAGACTCTAGAGTCACATCTCTAGGAGGAAAAATACCAAGCAACAATAGTACAGGCGCAGTTGAAACCCCTATTCATAGTTGAGAGTATGAAAGGATCCCAGGAACAATGCACTTCTCAACAATAGGTCCACACCATACAGAGAAAAGTCATGGAAGTAACTGAGAGGCTCCAACCAATCTAGGACAAAAATTTCTAACTGTTTGAAGAGATTGAAGGCCGAGGAGTAGAACTGGAACAAGTAGTCACTACAGTTGAACAACACTTAGAGGGACCTGTCAACAAGGCATTTATTCAAGAGTTTGTCGATCAGGAAGCCTTGGCGTAGCAGCAGGTTGAAGCAACTCAATCCAATCTTGAGGATTTTGAGGTAGAGCTACCCAGATCAGAGTGACTCGGGACGAGTCATAGCTGAGTGTTGGGGGCATGTTGGTCGTTGACCAAATTTTGGAGATCCTTGGTCAATTTTGACCTATTTTGGGACTTCGACAGGCTGTCGAAGGCGGAGCGAAATTCAAAGCAGAGATCGTGGGATCTCGGCCCCTTATTTATGGATTTTTGGGTTTTGGGATTATGTAACGGGTATGGGGATGTTGGCCCATGGGTTTACCCATGCTTAGGCCTCTTTTTTAATGTATAAATAGATAGTTAGGTGATGTAAGCAAGTGTGTACGATGTTAGGTGCTAAGACAAGATATTCATGTGTGCCATGCTAGGTGCTAAGTGCAAGTGATGATTGTAAATTCTTTGTGGATATTGTGTGATACTTGTAAGGCTAAGTGCAAGTGACTGTAAGAGACTGTGTAAAGGCTTTGTGTTGTAACCTAGCTCAAGGAAGGAGGATCTAGCGGAGTGCGTGCATATCTCTTATCCTATGTGGATTAGGATCTTGTGGCTCTGTGCATGTAGAATATTGACATAAGACAATAAATAAGCAGAAGAGTTGTTGGACGTAGCCCCAGGTTGGGGGTGAACCACATATATCCTGTGTTGTGGTTGTTTTATTGTTCATGTGATTTATGCTTAGTGCAATAATGTATGTTTAAATGTATCTGATATGATATCTTAGTGCCTAATGATGTGAATAAGATGCTATATATGATCTATGTTGTTATGCTTAGTTCTTGAATGTATTGGATCTTGTTGAATATTGTGTTGCTCTATTATTAGGGTTTATCTGCGTTGTGAACTAAGTTTAAGTATCGATGAACTATAACTACTAAGTGATCTTTTAAGGCTTTGTAATCACATATTAGTGTCCCAACTAGGTTACAAACATCTGAGTCCTGCAACCACCCCTGCCTCTACCTCAGGTGAGACTTCATCTGCTTCGCAGGTGTTGTCAAAAGGGCTGGTAGTTAGGGTTTTTTTGGTGCACTGCTGAAGCGTTGAACCATGGGTCTGCCCTTGTGCCCACATCCTCCCAAGCCTTCTGTAAAGTAGGCTTTCCTTTTTGTTGATCATACATTCATTTGGCTCTCCTTATGGTTTCCTCCAAAGTCTTGGGATCATCATATTGGATTTTATCGCTGATGAAAGATGGCAACCCACTCAGGTAGCTTTGAATCTTCACTGTCTCATCCTTGATGAAAGAGACATACTTCAATAGCTCTAGAAATATCCTTTTGTATTCATCAATAGTCATGCTTCTCAATTTGAGTTCAAATAACTCTTTCATCTTTATTTCATAATACCTCTTGGTCAGGTATTTATTTTCAAAATGACTTTTGAATTCCTTCCAAGTCACATTTTTGTCTGAGGTGTTTCACTTGCACCAGTTGATCCCACCACATGGATTCCTTTCCTTTCAGCTGATAGATATAAATTCTTCCTTCTACAGGGGAAGAATAGTTATGCAATTTGAAATACTTCCTCATGCTTAGCAACCATGTCTTAGCATCTTCATCCTTCTTGTGCTCTCCATCAAAAGTAGGAGTTTTGATCTTATTCATTTTTCCTTTCAACTCATACACCACAGACCTCCTATTATTCCTGATAGGGGATGGACTTGAGATACTATGTGATCTCCTATCAAAATTATTTTGGGAGTGATAGTTACCTCTGCTACCACTCCTTGTTCTTCCTTTCTTCTCAGGGGTCTCGTGGCTTCCTAATTTGTTGGAGCCAGTCTCCTTATCCAACTTATTTTTAATTATTTCCAGGCTCTAAATTAACTTCATGTTGAAGTCTTCTTGTTGTTCCTTGGCTTTCATAAGCCTCTCATTATCATCCTTGTGGCTCTGGACATCTGTCTACAATTGTCTGAGGGTCTCAGCCAGATTTATGTCTTCCTCATTTCCTCCTCCATGTCTATTGGAGTTGGTTCCTTCCAAACCCAACTGGACATTCAACTCTTTGATTTCATCTTCTTGGTTGTAGAATACCTTTGTATCCTCCATCACTTATGCACTATGTGCTGACTCTAATCTGAGAACTGTTAATTCTACAAAAATGTGCAACCAACAGAACTTTGTCAGGCTAATTGTTCTTAATAATTTCATGAAAACATGAACCCTTATTATTTATTAATATATATCATACTTCTTTTCTACTGATTTCCTGAGAAATTTACAATTCATATCCAATTTATGGGTGAATATTTATCTTCTATTTTTCAATACCTTTCCAACGGTTGTTTCCATGCTCAATTCTGAGCTTTGAGAAGGAAGTTATGGATACTTGAACAAAAAAAAATTCAGTGATGCAATCATGTACATGGATTATTCCAACTCAGAGTCAAATTGGCTCTTTGATCCGTGTTGGATCCCTCCTTCTAGTTCACATGCCTTCCTTACTTATTTAGGTGTAAGTTTGTACAATTAAAAATCCCATGAAATCTTTCTCTAAGCCCTTTCCTGTTCTTAAAACAATTTTTTGGATGCTAGCCCCTTTTCTTCGACCCCTTAATTCATGTGACCCAGGGTTGTGACCCAACGCTAACAATTAGGCTCTTATCTAAAGCCTTAGAACTTCAGGGCTCCATACCTTCAGAGGTTTCCCTTTCTGCACATCACAAACATCCCGGACCACCGAACTGGTGAACTAGCGAAGGACAGTGGATCTATGGTCCTCATTATATGTTTAAATCTACAGTGGATAGGAGCTTCAGGACTCCAGGCTTTGGAAGTTTCCAAAGTAATTCACTATCAATCTCTCGAAGTGTCGACCTACCGGATATACCATCTCTTGCTTCCATGTGTCATATCTCGATCAACGGTTGAGATTAACTCCGCCCCTCCTAGAGTTATCGACTCACAACAATTCTGCAACTCAAATCCTCCGGAGTACCACTCCTATGGACTATGGGAGTTGGTGCCATGTGTCCTTTGTGATCAATGATCATGATGGAGTACATCCTTCGGGCCTTTAGAAGTCCTTGACCTCAACTACTTATGCCTTCAATCCTCTAGACCACAGGATCTACTGTCACATGTCCCCTCCCGATGAACGATGAGGATTTACTCCGCTATTCAGAGCTTCGGGGGTTTTTCCTTCCTCTCACTTCATTCCTTCCGAATGTTGAAGTGGTGAAACCCTGGGGTCCACTTAGTACTGCACACCCGGTTTCTATGTGGAAGATTCCAAGAAGTGGACACATGACCCAATCTGAGGGGTGACACATGTTAAGTTCTAACTGCACAATTAGCCTTTCAAAAGATCAAAACAAACTGACATGTTTTGGATTATTGAGAGGGGGCAGTGAATCAGTAATAGCATAATTATATTCCTTTTTCTTCAAATTTTATATCAATGTAGAATTATTATCCAATAATGAGCAGAAAGAAATTAACAATCACACACATACATAGTACACCAGT
>ML829770.1:0-10452 GCA_009831015.1 Picea engelmannii
TGGCTAAATATAGAGAAGACATATCAAAGAAAGAAAGAAGATATTGAAGACCACTCCATCAAGATCATCAAAGGTAAAGAATCTCCAAAAATTCTTGATTGCATTATTTCTAAATGTAAGCTTGAAGACATTTCAAATGAAGACAAAGAATCATATGATGATATTGGCAAAAAGGAAGAGCTTGAAAACATTTCAAATGAATACAAAGACTCAAGTGATGATAGCACAAAGGAATATCTCGAAGATGTTTCAAATGAAGGTAAATAATTCTCAAAGACCCTTGATTCCAATGATTCAAAATGTGATGATGTTGAATTTTTCTCTACAAGTGAAGAATAAAATCTAGAAATAGTTTGTGTAGCGTTTGATGGTAGTCATCCCATGGAAAGAATAGAAGAAGAACTATTAGAACTTCAAAATAAAGTTGAAGAGTGTTTATATGAATATATCAATGATCATTATTATATAGACTATAGCTATCTTTCAGATAACACTAAGAAGTTTCTTAAGAAGAGTCAAAGGCACATCTTGAAGTTAAAGGGAATGCTCAAAGAACAAGAAGAGAGTAATAAGACCCAATTAGAAGAAAAGGAAGAAGAGACCACAAGACTAAGGAATGAACAAGAAGATAAGAAGGTAGATTATGAGATTAGAAAGTGTTTTGAAACTATTGTTCATCTCAAGACCCAAATTGAAGAAGCCAAAAGGGTAGAGGAACTATTGAAGAATCAAATAAATGAAAAGGAAAAGTTATGTCATAAGTTAGAAGCTGAAGTTGTTGACCTTAGAAAGAAGGTAGAGAAGTTAAACAAATTCTTGAATAGCTCACAAATCTTGAATGAGATATTGAAAAGTCAAAGATCACCATATGATAAATCAGGTCTTGGATACAAAGGAGAAGCTACACATGCTGAAGCAAGCACCTCAAAGAAGCATGAGGTAAGTCCATCAAAGGAACAAGAAAATGTTTCAAATAAACCATCTACACAAAGATTTTTTTTTTTAAAAAGAACAATGCAAGGAATACATCAAGAAGCTATCTTTGGGACACCAAAGCAAAGGTATGAAAGTATTTTTCATGGGCATTGTTATTCATGTAATGAATATGGTCACAGATCTTTTGAATGTAGATCTTATGAAATGAGATATAATGGAAGATTTTATAACAACATAAGGTGTTGGAGATGTGATCAAGTAGGACACATTGCTATTCACTATAATACCATGAGATGCTACATCTGTAGTGGATTTGGCCACAAATTCTAGGATTGTTGGAACACAAGAAGAAATTCCATGATGAGGACTTCACATAACATGGGTAGAAGAAGGAATGAAGTAAGGAAGGGAGACATATTTGCAAAAATGGATGCTCAAAGCTCAAGTTCTGAGAAGCAGGGACACCTTCATAAGTGGGTGAAGAAGACTGAGCAACCAGAACAGAATGAAAGCCTAAAGGGAAGCTCAAGTGTTTCATCTACTGAGGTATACATGGGTGACAGTTGTAACAGTCACGTACATATGCTGGCTGACCTTGAATAGGTCACGTACATACACGATATGTTGTGCCACAGGCCGCGTATATGGGGTAAAACCTTAGGAAAAAGGCAATGCACATGGGTTGTAGCTTGATGTGATGGTATAACTCTGTGTTGGAGAGTCTCACATGGTTTGTTGTAGGTTCTGAAATTTTTTTTTGCAAGTTTTCATGATTCTATATTGAATTATGTAAAGTGATGATAAAAATAATGAAAGGCCATCTTGGATGCATGGGACTAACCCATGAGTATGGATCGAGGAATTTTTATGTTGAAGAACAATGGTGGTTATAAAAGTGAAGTTATGTCACCTTGGTTATATGATTTATCATGATGATGATAGCTAGAGATGTCATTGATCTATTGAAGCATACTACTAGTACATGTATTGTTGGATGCTTAGTATTTGCTGAAGTGAATGGAGGATTGAGGCTAATCTGTTGGGGTACATGGATTATGCATATTTAAGTTTCATTGATATATCTTGTGATGTATTATTGAAATCTTACTTGTTGGATATCTTGGTGCATGCATTTGGCATATGAATGGGCTACATATTGGGACATGTAGTTGGTGAGTTGATGAGGTGATCATGTTGTACATCATTGATGAGTCATGGTTTGACCTATAGTTGATGCATTGGTAGAGGCACCTACTAGCAGTGTGATTGACACATGTTTTATGGAAGAATTTCCATACATGTATGAGGATTCATCATGTTGTAGTATTGGTGCATGGTTGGCATACTTTCTTGGTACAAGTAGTGATACATGCATGTTGATGTACATGTTTGATATATGTTTGGATGATGAGTACTTGGCTAAAAGAAAATCATTGGTATTACTTGATTAGCATATATTTTGGTACATGATACATTTGATGATTGTGACACTTGGTTCATGGTAGAGACATATCATGAGAGATATGACACTTGTTTAGCATGTTGGTAGATGCACATGGTTGGGATATTGGTAGATGCACATGTTGGCATGTTGATAGAGGCATATGGTCGATACATTCCATGGATGATATCTTATGGCACATAGTATGGTGTTGATGTACATGATTGATGTACATGGGTGTTGTGCATGGTGGGGACACATTTTGGTACAGGATGTACTTGGTTGATTTCTCATGATTTTCTATTTCATTGTTGACATATCATTTGCTTCATTATGTTTTGTATTGCATGAGTTTGACGCATGAACATGTCCAAGGATCATCATGTGGTAGCATCGTGTAGAGAATATAGAGGGAGACATACCCATAGGGGGATTCATTCTTCTTCCCATGATTCTAGGAGGAGATATTTTTTAGATGCATACTAGGAAAGAGCCCTATATTTGAAGAAAAGAGCACAGAGGCATAATTCTAGGGGGAGCGATGGTCACAGGGGGAGTATGAGCAATGTATCTTCAACATTACATCAGAATGATATCCCTTGTTAAAAAAGGGAGAGATTATTCAGAGTAATATCAAAGGCATTCAAACAGGGGGATAAATCCCAGGAAGAGTTCAAGCAGGGGGAGCAGCCCCAAGGGGATAATGGCCCTTTGCCATTGATGTCAAAGGGGGAGAGATAGTCACATTGATGTGATTGATGTTTATTGATGGGGAGAGCTAGTCACATTGATATGTTTGGTGACTATTGATATAGAGTATGACTTGTCTACATGTTGACATCAATGATTGGTGTTGACATCAATGTTGGTATTGCCATCAATGCCAAAGGGGGATATTGTTGGATCATGTTGTCATTGATGCCAATGGTTTCATTGATTGATGTCAAGTGATTGATTGATGCCAAAGGATTGATTGATTGATGATTGATTTCAAATTTAATATATGAGGATGGATAGATGTAAATTATATGATGCATATGATGTCATGCATAGATGAAGATGGATCAATGAGTTGTCATTGATACATGATGCAAAGATGAAGATGGATCGATATGGTTTCTTTGATATATGATGCATTTATAATTATAGTCTTGTCATGGTTGATAAGGTGCATAAATTGATGAACTCCAAAAGTGGTCCCCTTATGGTGAAAGCCCTCACGGGAAGAAACTTTACGGTTGTGTTATAATAGAATTATGGTTGGAGAACCCATGATTATATGTGGAATAATCATATGAAGATCAGTGAAGTTGTTGGTGAAACTATCCTATATGGATAGTGCTTGTCATGCCATTTCCTGTGGTATGTGGAATGTCACATAACACCTCACGGTTTGAGAATTATGGCCTTACAAAGATGGAGGACCCTCATATGTTGGCTTGAATCCCCAAAAGGTCAAAGAAGTCAAAGATCTTGCAAAGAAGAAATTATTATTTAAATGATAAAGTAAAATGACAAAGCCAAGGAGGATTATCTAAATAATAAAGAGAAGTAACAAAATCAAGAAAGATTATTTAAATGATAAAGTGAGGCGACAAAATCAAGAAGGAGTATTTAAATGATAAAGTGATGGAGAACTTTCTATTTATGGAAAGTGGTTAACTCTAAAATGAGAAAATTAGGTTAAGTGACCTATAAATAGGTTAAGTGATATAGAAGTGGGTTAAGTGACCTAGAAGATGAAGAGTATAAATAAGAGACACGGGTCTCTTGTGAAATGCATCTCTTGTATATCTTTTGCAAGGTTCTCTTGAGAATATCTTGAAGATCTATTCTAAGAGAGAGATTGAGTGGAGGATCTCACGGAAGCATCAAATTTTTCGTAAGTATGATATCTTTATGGCGAAAGTTTCAGAAGTTCAGAAACCCTAGTTTCTAAGGCGTACGAGGGCTGACAGTGTATTAGGGTGCATACATACTGTGTTATACGCGGGATGAAAATGTATTAGGGTGCATACATACCGAGTTATACGTGGGATGGAAGTGTATTAGGGTGAGTACATACTAAGTTATACGCAGTCTGGCAGTGTATTAGGGTGCGTACATGTTGGAAAAACCATGGAAAATTGAAGAGATGAAGATGCAAAGATTCTAGATTCTGAGATCAATCTCACGGGAAGGCCTAAAGTGCTTAGATATATCAGATCTATCCATTGGTTCAAAAGGTATGGTCACATAGTTGTCTTGATGGATACTCTTGCTTATTTTTTGGTTAATACTTGAGGCATTCTTGGTATGGTTGTTGTGATATGGTTGTGTTGGTTAATTGATGGAGTGAGCAACACTCTTACAATTCAGTACTGATATTATTGCTATAGTATGATAATTGATTATACATGATTGAGTAGAATTCATATTGTATGGTTGAGGATCATGAGTATGTTGTTGGAGAGCTTGGATGTGTTGTGATTGGTTATGGGTCAGATTGGACAATGAAAGATAGAAGAGAATGTGATTGCAGGTTGCATAGGATCTGAATGTGTGAATTAAAGCAAAACCCTAGTTGCTCATAAGTATACGCAGGCTGTATTATAGACTAGCCACGTACATACACGGTCTGTACTACTGGTATGGAGTGTACACATGCATGCTGCACTACCGACAGGTCGCGTACCTATGACAGATTGATATCTGTTGAGGATTGTTTCCTCAACTCAGTTGGTGTTGAGAGTGTAAGATGAGTCTTGCATTATAAAGTTGGTGCTCTTTTAGAGCTATACTCTATTCAATTGTTGCTAAAAAAACCCAAGGATTGTAGTCCATAATAAAAAGAAAATTGTACATACATCTTGTGTTCTTCGTGTTCCTTGTGGTGGTGATTTGTTGATGATATATTGCTGATATATGTTCAGATTTAACTACTTATAAATGAGAACAATGAGTAATGAGTTAATGGTGATTAATAACTAATGAGTTTTGTGTAAGAGGGAAGTTTTTGGAAAAAGAGCCCTACACTGTTCACCCCCCCTCTCAGTGTAGTCAGTGTGTCCAACAATTGGTATCAGAACAAGCCTTCTCTATAGGCCTTAACAAGCTTGGAGGAGATCCATGGACACACAAATGGATGATGAAGTTCCAATCCTTGATGAGGAAAATTATTCTACTTGGATAATAGAGATGAGAGTGCATTTGAAGGAAATGGGAATATGTATTTGGAAGGCAGCCATTGGTGGATCAGTTTCCATGAAGAACAGGTCAAAGTTTGCAGCGCAAAGGGAAGGAAAGAAGAATGATGCATTGGATCTCAATAACATTCTTAGTGGACTCTCTATCCCTATCAAAGAGAGCATGGGACAATGCACTTCTACCAAGAATCTATGGCTAAAGCTAGAGAAGACATATAAAAGCAAGAAAGAGGATATTGAAGACCACTCCATGAAGATCATCAAAGGTAAAGAATCTCCAAAAATTCTTGATTGCATTTGATCCAGATTTTATGAGAAGAACGAAATGAATACATATTATTAACAGGTGCTTACCAAAAAATAACAAAGATACAATAAAACTGGTTTTCTATTCAATAACGAAATAAGCTGAAACTGTAAAATGCAGCGGAAATAAGCTTGCTGGAATGGTGGCGGCTTATCTCTGAGAAGAGATGTGACGATAGCGCGCATTCGCAAGAAGAAGGTTACAATGAGGCTTTGAAGGCATTTTTACAAAAATAAAGAATGCCAAAAAACCTAGACTTCATGTGGGCCCCGTTTGGGTAAGTTAGTACATCAACTTCCCGGGGTTGTAACTTTTGCATACGATCTCCGTTTTAGGTGTGTGATAGCCCGTTGGAAAGGTATATTTGAGGAGATTCATTTTGGGGGCTCAATCATTCCTTTGGAAATAATTGAGTAGATCTATCCCGAAAAAACCTTCATTTAGGCCCTCAAAATGGCCCCGAAAGTTAAAACTGCTAAAAATAGTAAATTGCCAAAATTGTCAGAAAACTGTTTTGAGCCAGTTGGAAAAGCTGGGTGGCCACCGATATCCATATGGATTAATCCTCCATCCTTAGGAAGAAATGGTATCCATTGAATTGAGGTCCCCCATCAGATGAGGAAATTTCTACTGAATTTGGCCCCGGGTGAGCCACTTGCCTTGGTGTAGGAGCTGCCTTGCTTTGACGACTCGATAAACATGGATCCTTTATTGTTGAGTGCCCTTGATCTATCTGTCCACAATATGATCATTGGATGCCTGTTGTAGGCAATTGGGGTTGAGCTCTGTTGGTGTCAATTGTTCTGCTACTTCTGAGGTGTCCAATAATGGTGGGAAATAAGGGTGAAGGAGATCCACGTTGAACACTGGGTGCAGACCAAGGAAAGGAGGAATGTTGAGCTCAAAATCATTATCTCCCATGGCCTTGGTGATAGTGTACGATCCATAATGGTGTGGGCGAAGATTCCTATGGGGTCCTGTAAGGCGTTATTTCTGCAAGTGCAACCAAACTTTGTCGCCCACCTGAAACTTATGCGGCACCTGATTTTGATCATGGCATTGTTTGTACTTGTCATTGGACTTCTGTAGGATATTCTGAACCTATTGGAAGATGTGCTAGAGCTTCTCAATGAACCGGGTGGCTTTTTCAGCTTCAGTTGGAGTAGGAGATGAGTCGGTCGAGGTGATCACAAGGGGAAGTGCAACATCTATGGGTCCCAATGGTTGGAATCCCAACCCCACTTGAAAGGGGCTGTGGCCATTTGATCTATGCAGGGATCGGTTGTAGCTATTATGGACATAGGGAAGGCTCTCATCCCATGTGCAAGGGTGATTTTAATTATACATGCGAAGGATATGCACAATCATTCTATTTACAACCTCGGTTTGGCCATCTGTATGGGGGTGGAAGGCTGTGGATTTGGTGAGCTTGGTGTCCAACAGTGACCAAAGGATTGACCAGAATGTGCTGAGAAATTGACTATCCTGATCTGAGACAATGGTTTGTGGGATTCCAAAATGTACCCAGACTCATTCAAAGAAGATCTTGGCAATGGCCTCTGCTGTGATGCTTTTCTTGTAGGCAACTAGAATCGCCATCTTAGAAAAGCGATCAACAACCACAAAAACACAGTTGTTTCCCCACTTGGTGGACATGAGGCCTGACATGTAGTCCATTGAGATGGATTCCCATGGCCTGTCAGGAGTAGGAAGAGGGGTGTACAAACCCTATTTCTTAGTGTTCAGTTTGGCAATGTCCAGGCAATGCAGGACCTGATATACTTGATGACCTCCTGTCAAAGTTTCGGCCAGTAGAAATTTTTCTGTAGCATCGCCACTGTCTTTTCAACGCTGAAGTGTCCTGCCACCTAACTGTAGTGGAATTCCTAGATCAACTTCACTCACTCACCTGATGGAAAAAATATATGGCCCAGACGACACAACAACCCATCCTGAAGATGGAAATTATCGACAATTGCATTTGCACCCAACATTTTGTATGTGGTGGCAAAGTCATGGTCTTTCTCATAGAGTTGGGGCCATCCATATGTCTCATGGCTGCAAGATTCTAGCACCGTGGTGAGTGCCGCGACTGGCGGTCTACTGAGGAAATCAACAATGCGATTGGTGCTTCCTTTTTTATACTTGATGTTGAGGTGGAATTGCTACAAGTATGTGGACCACTTTTGATGGCGGTCATTCTACAATTTTCCCTATGTCTGCATGAACTGCAGTGGCTTATGATCAGTGTGGATGACTGTCTCCTTCCCAAGAATGTAATATCTCCACTGGAGGCATGCTTTCACAATGGAGTACATTTATTTGTCATAAGTAGGGTACTTACAGACAATATCTGACAATGTCTCACTATGATAGGCCACATGGTGGTCGTGTTGAGTGAGAATGGAGCCCACAACATAGTCTGAAGCATCTGTCTCGATCTCAAAAGGATGCTGCAGGTCTGGTAGTGAAAGTACTAGGGCTGAGCACAAGCACTGCTTCAAATCATTGAACTCTTGTTGTTGGGACTGGCCCCACACAAATTTTTCCTTACCACCATCCCTGTTTATTTGGCTGAGGGCCCATGCAATATGGGAGAAACTCAACACGAACCTGTAGTAGAAATTGGCAAGGCCTAAGAAGTTCTGAAGCCCAGTGAGTGTTTTTGGAGCTGGACAATCACAAATGACTTGGATCTTAGCTGGATCCACATGTACGCCATGCTGATCAATGATGTAGCCCAGGTAATGGACCCTGTCCATGCCGAAGGAGAATTTTTCCAAGTTGGTGTATAGCTTGTGCTACCGCAGGGTGTGCAGAACCTGTTGAGTATGCCATAAGTGTTCGACCCAAGTCTTTCTGTAAATTAGAATGTCATCGAGACACACCACTACAAAAGTATTGGTAAATGGTCGCAGGATATCGTCCATCATCCTCATGAAAGTGGATGGATCATCTATCAAACCAAAGGGCATGACCAACCATTCAAAAAGGCCTTCCTTTGACTTGAAGGCAGTCTTCCATACATCTTTCTGTTCCATTGGGACCTGGTGGTAGCCAGACTTCAGATCAATCTTACTGAAGTATTTGGACATCATGAGTTGATATGGGAGGTCATCGATTCTGGGAATCGGGTACCGATTTCTAACTGTGATTTTATTTAGAGCTCGGTAATCAATACAGAGTCACTAGGTCCCATATTTCTTCTGTACTAACATGATTGGGCTCCCGCAAGGTGATGAGCTGGGGCGGATGTGACCCTTGTGGAGAAGTTCTTGGATGTGTCGCTTGATATCTTCATTCTCTAACAAAGAGTGACGATAGACTATCCCATTGGGTAGCGGTGCGCTAGGGGTCAGATCGATGGGGTGCTTGACCTGGTAGTGTAGAGGTACCCCTGTAGGTGAGGAGAAGATATCTAAGTATTCTTCCATGACCTTATCTACTTGCTTCTGCTGTGTGGAGAGGTCGGTTGTAGATACCCTGGATGTGGCTGTGATCTTTCTCTTATTCTGAGAGTGAATCATGAAGAAGACAAACTTCCCCATCTGAGAGATGAACTTCCTGCATTGCTTAGTAGATATCAAGGAAATAACACTAGGTGGGACTGCCTCGGGTATCCTGTACAATTTCCTATTCAAAGTAATAATAACACTACGAGGCCTAGACTCATATACAACATGACATTTCCATAAATAAGGTTGGCCCAAAAGAACATCACAAACTTCGAGAGGAGAAACATCACACAATACCTCATCTTTGAATGGCTTGATCCCGTATGACAGTCGACACTGTTGGCTGACGCGAAGATCGCTTCCTTAGCGGAGCCATCCAATGGTGTACAGTTGTGGGTGCGACGTTGTTGGCAATGGTAGCCGCTTGATGACCTCTAATGAGATGAGGTTCTTCTAGCTACCGCTATCAACGATGAAGTGCAACGGGGTGCCTTTTACCCACATCTCTGAATGGAAGAGGCACTCTCCTTCTTCTAGCTCATCTGGTTCACCAGGTTGGAGCTTAGTGGTAGCAATAGTGGTATTGGGTTCCACATCAATGATTCATATTCCCCTTTTTGGTTCTGGCTCAGAGTCATAATCTGCATCTAATTCATAGACTTTCACTTTGGCCACCAGTGACTGCTTTGAGCGGTAGTCAACAGTGTTATGCCAAGGGCTCTTATGGAAATCGCACCACTTCCTGGTATCTTTCTTTGTCTTTCTGGTGTCCTTATTTGCTTGTGGCTTGGACTGGTTGTCCTGATACTATCCATATTTTCTCTGTCCTTTTTTTAGTGGGTTGGGGCCGCCCTTTCCTGGATTTTTTTGTGAGGGGTTCCCAGGCCCAAATTGCCATGTCTTTTGTTTGAGCTTCTGCTCGATTTTGATGGCATATCGGTAGGCCATGCCCAAGGATGAGATGTACAAAAATTCCATTTCATTTTGGATGTATCTATGCAGAGAACCATGATACTTGAGCACCAGATGTCACTCTGAATCTTTGATACCCAACTTGGTGCGCAAGGTATGGAAGATATTTGTGAAATATGTCACTGCTTGGTCTCTTTCTTTCCGCAGTGTGGTCCA
>ML829770.1:16070-34390 GCA_009831015.1 Picea engelmannii
ATGATGATTTCTTTTACCACTTTAAAAAAATGTGTCATTTTAATACCCCAATTTTAAAATTGGTACTACTTGTAGCAGTACTTTTCAATTTGATGGTTGATTTTGAGATTTTGGTTTTAATGGCACCAACTACTAAAAGTACGTTTTCATAATATCTCAAAATATCTCTAATTTTAATGTTTTGAAAAAAACATTTTTCTTTATATAATATCACTTTTTATTGGCATTGTCTAGTTGTTCTACGAAATGGTTTTTTTGGCTGGAATCCAACAATAAAAATTTACATGAATCACTATTTTTTGTTGTTCAAAATCGATTTTTGAATGCAGAAATGGATTCAGCATGTTAAAAAACCCTTGGGATACTCAGATTATACAGAAATAATCACTCAAATCTACGAATCTAACAATTTATCGTCGAATTTCGGGCAAATGTCCCCAAAAAAAATCATCATTTTGTAGAACTTTTAGCCTATGGATTTTTTATTTAAGTGTTTTTTTTAAGGGTTTTTTGAGCTACTGTATGATTTTTGAAGGCCATGCTTGAAAAATGTTGTAATTTTGACCCCGTTTGAAAAAATGGTGCTACTAGTAGTACCACTTTTCGATTTAGGGGTTGATTTTCATTTATTTTTTTTGCAAAAATATGGGTTTTTTGGGCCAGAGTTCTCATTTTGAGGTCATAGTTCTCGTTAAGTTGGTAACTTTGTTGATTGAAAATCTTGAGAGGAGCTTGCAAAGTGTACAGGTTCATTTGTATTATCTTCCATGTTGTAGTTGTTGCTTGAAGAACTCCATATATATACATATATCTCAAATTGGTTTTCCCTAGTGCGGGGTTGTCTAGGGTCATGTTGACCAAAAACACTATGAGTTCATTTTTTTATGTGTGCTTAGTTATTTATCAGTTGTAAAGTAGTTAAAATATCTAGAGGAGTATTGTATGTTTTAAGGTATATGCATGTGCTAACATCAGTTAAGAACACACTTGAAAGGGCACCTTAAAAGAGCATCCAATTATTAGTTTAAAGGCATATTTGAGGGGGTGAATTATCAGACCTGTTTGTTGTCCTAAAACAGCAGCAAGTACAGATAGTTCAAGGCATTCCAAGAGTTGTAGTTGTTAGAGAAATTTCAACTATGCAGTTGGAAAATTTCAGGAAGAGATGTTTGATTTTTGAAGCCCATATGGAAGAGGCAACCAGAGCCAAAGTGGCATGTATTGAGTACCATCCAGTCTTGAGGGATTTTGAAGATGTTTTTGGGGAAATCCTATGACTGCCACCAAAGAGAGACATTAATTTTTCTATTTTTATGGTGCTAGGAGGTGCCCCAGTGTCCAAGACACCATACATAATGGGTATGTCGGAGTTGAAAGAGTTGCAAATGCAACTCAAAGAGTTGTTAAGGAAGGGGTATATACCCCTAGGTGTGGAACCTTGAGGATCCCCAATGATTTTTGTGAAGAATAAAGATGGAACCTTAAGGTTGTGTATTGATTTCGTATAGTTGAATAAGGTCACCATAAAGAACAAATGTCATTTGCCAAGAATTGATGATTTATTTGATCAAATGAAAGGTGAAAGAACATTTTCCAAGATTGACTTGAGATTGGGTTTTCATTGAGGATAAAGTAAGAAGCTATCAACAAGACAGCATACAGGACAATATACGGGCAATATGAATTCATGGTAGTGTTAAAATATTCGATGTGCTCGTTTCACCATAGACAATATCACAATATTTTCACCCAACCATAGGAATGTGGCCACCCCCAAGCACCGTAACCTTTGAAAAATAGAATTATTCTGGAAGCAACACTAGATCCAACAGATAAACAAGAGAGAGTGCACCTTTATCCAAAGATATCACACCAAGAAAAAAGTCCCAAACCATAGACCAAGACCAATACCCAAGTGCAGTCATTGTAGTTGCACTCCTCCTCTAGACCTGCACACCACTTATCTTGAGTAATAGTGTGTGTACAAATGAAATCAAGCACCCTCTATTTATAGTTCTCTTTGTCACTTGTCTAGGCCAACTTCTCTTTTTGGAGGGTAATACTTTAATATTATTTATTTTATTAAGCGGACTTGTCTTCTAGGGTTTCCACACATATGTTTAGGGTTTCTATAGCTTCCAGAATATTCTAATCTATCAAGAGGTTACACATGGAGGTTGATACCTCCCGCATATACCATAATATAAACACTCCCTCCTAGCTAGGGAGGTATTAACTGTAATGGTCCCAAACACATCCATCCATTTCACATGGTATGGATAAGGCTCACATAGTCTTGCAGATCATTCTACATGTAGCATCATCATAGACACACATGCTATCCCATGATCACGCATATCAATTCACGAGCATCATCATCACTATCAGTATCATCTGATAGCATCCTGGCATAAAAATATATCATTGACTACATCATCTCTCAAGGCCATACTCCATCTGAGTAATTAGGCATGATGTTGAATAAGTCATGTGATGAAATCATCACGCTCAACAGAGTGTATTGCATAATTCACTCACTCAACAAAGTGATATAGAGGCCATTCTTCTAATCTAGATATACGTCCTAGAAGAATAATTATCCCAACAAATGTTGAAATCCCCACAATGATCTACAAGGACCATTCTTCTAATCTGAACACACATCCTAGAAGAATGATTATCCTCACATATTTTTCACACCACGCCACGGGCTACAAGAACCATTCCTCTAATATGGACATGCGCCCTAGAAGAATTATTGTCCTCCCAGATACTAAAATCCACGTCATGGGATACAAGGACCATTCTTCTAATCCAAACATACATCCTAGAAGAATGACTATCCTGGACCATTTTCCCTCCAGCCACTACTGTGAACTTAGGGAAATTTTCTGGGAAATTGTCTGTCATGTACCAATCTCCCCATTCTGGTCACTACTATGAACTCAGGGGGATGGACCATTCTTCTAATCTGGACATACATCATAGAAAAATAGTTGTCCACGGTACATCGACAATCTTTCAACCTAGACCATTCTCCACAGGGAGATTGTTTTTCCACCAACAATTTGTCAACCTGGACCATCCTCCACAAGGAGGATGTATGTCCACCAACAATTTGTCCTTCCTGGACCTTTCTTTGCCTGGAGAATGTTTTTCCACCAACACACTAACTATCCATGATGCCATATATCATCACTTCCTCCCAACCGAGGAAGTCATATCCTCCCTTTCAACCAAGGGATAAATATCCATGACTCCTAGTTGTTAGAATAGTAAGTGTGCTCATTTCACCATAGAAAATATAGCAATATTGTCACCCAACCATAGGCTGAAGCCACCCACGAGCACCTTAACCTTGACAGAGAGAATATTTCTGGAAGAAAAACCTAGACCCAATAGCCAACCAAAGTAGCGTACCTCTCTCTAGAGCTAGTGACCAAGAAGAAAGTCCAAACCATAACCAAGAGAAAGTCCAAGCCAAAACCGAAAATTTGTCAATTGCAGCAGTTGCAGCTACAGCTCCTCTCCAAACTTGCGCACAACTGGTCTTATGCAATTGTGAGAGAGAGTGTGTCAAATAAGATCTAGCGCCCTCTTATTTATAGTCCTCCAAGTGACCTAACTGGGTTGACTTCTACTCTTGGAGGCTAATAACTTAATATTACATTTTATCTTGAGTCGACTTGTCTTCTAGGGTTCGTATCCAACTGTTTAGGGTTTCTCTAGCTTCCCAAAATATTCTAGTCTTTTCAAAGGTTAAACATGGAGGTTAATACCTCATGCATCTACCATAATATGAACACTCCCTCTGAGCTAGGGAGTTATTAATGGAAATGGTCTTGAGCACAAACAGACCATTCAACTGGTAGCATCAGCATAGCCACACATGCTATCTCAAGATCAAATCATGAGCACCATCATCACTATTAGTATCATTTGATAGCATTGACTGCATCATCTCTCGAAGCCATACTCCATCTGGGTAATCAGGCATTATGTTGAATAGGTCACTCACTGCATAGAGTGATACAAGAACCATTCTTCTAATCCGGACATATGTCCTAGAAGAATAATTTTTCCAACGAATGCTGGAAGCCAAGCCATGGGATATAAGGACTATTATTCTAATCCAGACATATGTCCTAGAAGAATGACTATCCTAGACCATTTTCCATAGGGATAATATCTTTCCATCAGCATACTGACTATCCATCTGGATGGTAATCATCTTCAAGACTAGTGATAGTCTTCATGGCAATCAGAACAATGTCATTCAATAGAACACAATTGTTTCTATCCATAATAGTACACAAATACTATCCATTGGTACACAACCACACCAATTATCACACAACTACTAATCAGTGACACATAGTCACAACCAGTGGAACACATCCACCATAGTGTCATACAGCTATTTTCCATAGACATACAGTTTCCACAGCAATCATATCATCTGATATCAACCTGCATAACACATAACAATATCATGATATAAACTGAGTCATCTGGGCCATTTTTCCACTCACATATGTGAGATATGGAAAATCATTTTCCCTTAGAGAGTAAAAACATCAGCCATGGGATATCTGGACTATTCTTCCCAAGCATAGAAGAATAATTGTCCCTGATTTCTGAGCCTGGACCATTCACCTAACTAGTCCATTCCTCCGGCACTAATCACAGTGAAACCTGAAGAGAATGAGTCTACCCTAGGGAATGCATGTCCCCGATTGTTGAACCTGGACCATTCACCTAACTGGGCCATTCCTCTAGCACTAAACAAAGTGAAACCTAGAGAGAACGAGTATTCCCTAGGGAATTATTGTTTGGACCATTTCCTATCAAAATGATTGTCCTGCACTAACCTCCAAAATGGACCATTCTTCGGAATTGCTCACAACTATGAACTTCGAAAGAATGACTGCCTGGCAAGGTGGACCATTCTTCAGAATTGCTCACAACTATGAACTTCAAAAGAATGACTGCCCGGCAAGGTGGACCATTTTACTTGACCACTACTCTGAGTGAATTCCAAGAAGAATTATTGTCCTAGACCATTCCCCCACACTAAACACAAGGGGAATCATTGTCTATGGTACATCAGAAATCTATCAGACCATTTTCATTACGAAAATGATTGTCCAATCTAGACTGTTTTTCGAACTGGAAAATTCATGTCCGTCAAAAATATCAAACCACTTTCCAAACTGGAAAGGAACTACCCATCCTAGACCATTTTCCGAACTGGAAAATGATTGTCCATAAATTAATAACATATCAGTGCTACCTCCCAACCTAGGAATAATCACTTCCTAATAAGGAAGTCACCTTCACAAGCCCCAACTTGTCTGCAAACTTTTCATCTTGGACAGAGGCTTTACCAAAATATATGTTATCTTCTCATCTGTGGAGATATATTGGAGAACCACTTCTCTCTTCTGGACATTATCACGGAGAATATAATTATTGATCTCAATGTACTTCGGCCTATCATAGAACACCAGTTTCTCTGAAGGCTTCACATAGCTCTAATATGTCATGGTCGAATTCAGCACCTAATGAGACGGTTCAGAAACCAACTTACAGAGCCACATTTCTTTTGTACAAGAAACACGAGATGCAATATACTTCTGCTTCTGTAGTGTTGAGTGAAACATACTTTTATTTCCTGCTAGTTGATGGCATCGTGGCAAAGCTCAAACTGAAACATATCCAAGTATCACTTCTTCTGTCATAGGAAGTTTTCACCACACTTTTACTGTGTATGAGATACTTTGCATCAAGTTGCTTGAATCCATACAAGGTCTTCTTCCATTTGTATACATGGGTCTCTTTATGGTATAAGCTTCTTTCTCAATTTGATTTATTTGGGAAGAATGGTCTTTTACATGCAAATTTAAATCCATTGATATTGTAAGAGGTATATCTAGTTTACTGGAACAAGTTGTCGTCATGGTGTTCTCCCTCCTTCTGGAATAATCTCTAGTTCTGAATCTCGCAAAGATTCTATTCATAAGTATTTTTCACATTTTCTTACATACATTGTTCTTCATCACAACTTCCATTTCTCATGCTTGATTGCTTCTAGTGGGTTCAAACCAAGTTGGTAGTCTTATGATTCTCGGTATAATAACTGGTTGTTCTGGATTTTCTTTCTTTCTTGGAATCTTCATGTTCTTCTTCATGTTCCTCCTTAGCTTTTGGGTCCATGGAGTCTTCTATAGATTACGTTCCCTTTCTTCCTGAAGATTCCAACTTCTTCCTTTCATCATAGGAATATGGATGTAGATGGACAACAAAGGATACTAAGGCTTATTTTCGAAGAAGACTTCTTCTAGAGTCAAACTGAACATGTGTTGCTTATCATGGCTTCTATTTTCAATGGGGAACATGGAAAGATAATTTATAATATGTATGGATTATTTAATGGATCATGTCCTTTAGGATTATCTCCCTACTAATCCTTGCTTCATGCATGAATGCATGCTCTTATTTTGGAATTTTGTAATCATCTCCCTCCATCTAAGAGATTCCACACTTCCATTTGTATCCTTATTTCCTTCTGCAAGGTGTCACAAGTATTTTTCTAATTTTCTCTTGATTACTGACTTCTTTCTGATTTGACTTCTTCTCGGTCTCTTCAAGTTTTATTCTAATTTTGGCCTATCTGGTAGTCGTTACTTATATAATAGCTTCCACAGGAATTGTTACCAAACATTTTCAACGTACTTCATCTTTTTCATGTGTATTGGTTGACTTGTAGTCATCGTGATAGCAATCCTTATCTTGTTATTCTTCCATAGGTATTGTTTCACTAACCATCTTATCTTTTAAGAAATAGATATACATGATATGTAAAGGAACTATGTAAGCATGGTATGTATAAGAACTATGAAGAATATTGTTACCTTGACTAGAAGAAGAAGTTTGTTTTATCATGCTTGGCTTTCTTTAAGGGTTCCCTTTCTTCAGCAATTGTTGCTTCGTCTATTTCCTTCCTTTTCTTTAACTCGGGACAATGGTTCCGTAGTGGCAATATTTTCGACAGTTGAAGTATTGTATATTTGACATATCCTTTTCTTGATTTGGTTTCTTCCTTAAGCCAAAATTCATCTTATTCCTAAAATTCTTGAACTTTGATGTGAAGGCTTGTTCATCGTATTTATTTTGGGATTTTTCTTTTGCGTTAATCCTTGATTATTATTGTGCACGGAAAGTACAAAGTTCTTCAAATGTGGGATACTCCTTTCTTGTGTTCATGCTTGTGGAAAATGCATCCCATGTCTTGGGAAGGCCATTGAGTATTATATTTACCAATTCCTTTTATGAAATGGTTTCTTCAGTAGCTTGTACTTGATCTCTTAACTGAGAGATTCTTACAAAGTATGATGTTATGCTATCAGCATCATTCATTTTCATGTCACGGAACTCATTCTTCAGACTCATTACTTGTCCAATGTTTCCAACTGAGAAGAGGTTAGTTAGGGCATTGTACATCTTATTAGATGAGTCAAGAAGCGAGATGTAGGGTATCAAGTGGTCTTTTACAGAGTCCACTATGATACTCATAGCGTTGATGTCATTTTCCTTGAACTTTTCCATAACTGCAACGTTTTGAGGTTACTTCTCTTTTCCCGTTTCAAACTGTGGTTCCATGATATTTCCTTTCATGAGATCCAACACTTTATTCTTGGCAAGGATGAGGTCAATCCTTGTCTTCCATGCTCTAAAGTCAGAAGCCCCTTCTAACTTAGTTTTTGTCTTCATAGAGTAAGTCATTACTGCTTTGAATTCGTCAACCTTTGACTTTGACTTGGTCAACCTTTGACTTTGACCAAAAAATCAATCTTGACATATTAGCTTGCTAAGAGTACTAGGAGGTGCACTAGGCTATCCAGAAATTAGGTCAATCTCTTCACTTAAGGTACCTTAACAAGAGGGTTAGGGTTTCATTGTTGCAGCAAAACTTTGACTACAACTGCAATTGTAACTGGAAAATCTCCCAATCTATCTTCCAGCGGTTATATTTTTCAAAGATAGTGTGGGCCCATAACCTGTTAGAAAAGTGATTGTGCTCATTTCACCATAAACAATATAGCAATATTGTCACCCAACCATAGGCCGAAGCCACCCTCGAGCACCTTAACCTTGACAGAGATAATAATTCTGGAAGAAAACCCTATACCTAATATCCAAACAAGTTAGAATACCTCTCTCAAGAGCTAGCGTACCAAGAAGAAAGTCCAAACCATAACCAAGAGAAAGTCCAAGACAAAACCGAAAATTTGTCAATTGCAGCAACTGCAAATGCAACTCCTCTCCAAACTTGTGCACAATTGGTCTTATGCAGTTGTGAGAGATAGTGTGTCAAATGAGATCTAGCACCCTCTTACTTCTAGTCCTCCAAGTGACCTAACTCGACCGACTTCTACTCTTGGAGGCTAATAACTTAATATTACATTTTCTCTTGAGCCAACTTGTCTTCGAGGGTTCATATCCAACCGTTTAGGATTTCTCTAGCTTCTCAGAATATTCTAGTCTCATCAAAGGTTACACATGGAGGTCAATACCTCTCGCAACTACCATAATATCAACACCATCTTGTCCCTCAAGTATGGAAACTTTATCTTGTACAAAGTCTTCGTCAAAATATCAGTTGTCTACTCATTGGTGGAGATGTACTGGAGAACCAATTCTCCCTTCTGAACATTATCATGAATAAAATAGTACTTGATCTCAATGTGCTTCAACCTGTCATGGAACATGGGGTTATCTGAAAGATTCACACAACTTTTATTATCAAAATATATCACATTTGAATCCATCACCTGGTCAAATAGTCCAGAAGTCATCTTACGAAGCCATACTGCTTCCGTACAAGCATTACAAAATGCAATATACTCTACTTCTATAGTGTTGAGTGCAACTTAGTTTTGTTTCTTGCTAGCCCATGATATCATAGTAGAGCCTAAGCTAAAGCATATACAAGAAGTACTCTTTATGTCATATGCACTCCCTACCCAATATGAATCAATAAATCCATGCAGTTGTACGTCACTATTTGAGGCATATCTCAAAACCATAATTTAGCATCCCATGAAGATATCTCAAAATGTGCTTTGCAGTTATCCAATGCTCATGTCTAGGTTCCACCTGAAACTGGCTCAACGTGTTCACATTAAATCAAATGTTTGGTCGAGTATGAACCAAATACATCAATGAGCCAATGAATTGTCGGTATAGGTGTTATAACCCTAAATTGCACCACACATGCTTACCTAGCATCAATCCAATTCATATCCTTTCTTTGCGAAAAACACTGCTGAACAACTCTTTGAAAATCCTATTGTGTAAAGGCCCACGCGCCCTAACCCATTACTGCATGCGTGTACACGCTGGCTGACCCAAAACAACCCATGTGTACCTACTAAAGCACGAAAAAAGGAAAGTTGTCGACGGAACAAAAAGCTATGGGTGAGTTAACTGAAACTCCCAGCCATGCATGGCCGAGTGTTCGTCCAAATACCTAGCTCCTTCTAGCCTATAAAAGAAGGGGTAGGGGTACCATTTGGAAGGAGGAAAAATATAGCAAAGAAACTCTGCCCATTTACGTATTCCATTGTCCCAACCCTTTAGCCTTTCCTAATGCCGAAGGAGATTTAAAGAAAAGTAGTTGAAGGACAGAAGAAGAGGAGCCCAGGATCAGATTCAAGGAGAGGTGGCCGGTCTCAACTTTTTGTAAGTTGACTCATTTTAAGTAATAAAGAGAATGCTTTTCCCGTCCCAATTCATGAACTGTTTATGATATTGATTAGTTTATGTTTGATTTCTAACCCGTTAGTATATTAGTAGCATGCATGCATAGTTGTTGATTGTCTTGAATGCAGGTAATCTTTGGAAGGAGCATTGTGAACAAGTAATCAAGCACAACGGAGGATCGACATCAAACGTCGGTAACGAGGTAGGTTGATCTTTCCATGCATTGACTAAGAAAAGGGGATTTAAATCTAGGGATGAAGGTAAAAAGTGATTTCTATTCGGTCATATCTGCATGCAAAGTCTGAACTCTATTTGCTAGTCCATAGGGTGTTTTTCCAAACAACAGAATTGGCGATTGTACTGGGGAGATAACTCTTTAGGGTTCCTGGAATTTTATTTAGTTTTTGGGTAGTTTAAAGACTAGTTTTTCTTGCCTATCTTTTCTTTTTGTTTCTATAAAGTCTGAGATAGCAGGGAGTCTGGTTTTCCATACCAGCTTTCCTTGAATTTTGCTTGGCTATGTTTTTCGAGACCCACAGAGGTACACGCGGCCTGCACAAGGCCTGGACGCGTGTACTCGTGCCCTAGCTTATTTCAGCCCGCGCGTGAACGCTAGCTGTAGAGGTAGCAGTAGCGTGTAGGAGTTCAGAGAACCTTAGAGATAGTCCTCCTCTTCCCTGTCAGAATCACACATTCTCAGGGGGGTTTTTGAAATTCTGTCTGAGTCTTGTTTGCTAACAGTCCTATCTCAGATTGTTTTTTCCTTATTATTTTTCCTTGCATTATTTGTTTTTCTGTTAGAAAGAGTATCCAAGCCTTCAAGGGATCCTGGTAATCAATACCAGAGGTCTCTTCTTGGTCTGGTCTATCTGTTTTCTTATTTTTTCTTAGAGTTTATATATACACGCGGCCTGTACAAGGTCAGCCCACGTGTACACGCCCTCTGTTGTTGTTCAGCGCGCGTTCTCACGCGTGTTGTTTGAGTAACAGTAGCGTTCTTGTACTGGCTAATTTTTGTTAAGGGTGAGGCAGTCATCCTCTCCTTTGATTAGAAGTATTCCTCTCAGCTGTTTGAATCTCTGTTTGAACAGTCAGTAGCTTAGGATTATTTCTACCCTTAGCTTTTTTTTTCTCATTTTAAACATTGTCAGAAAAATATAAAAAAAAAAAATTACGGTTTTTAAACAAGTGTGAGAGTCATTGTTTTTACAATTGCTATTGTGTGATTTTTTAATCCGATTCTTTGCGATCTACGCTTTAAGCCAGAATTTTTTTTTCTTGGTTTTTTGCTTGTCGGTATTTTCCCTTCCTTGCTTTAACTAGCAATTAAATAAAAATAAAAAATTTCTCTTTTCATTTTCTTCTTTGGTTGAAGAGTATGTTTCTGCATCATTAGCTAGGGAAAAGTCTTTTATTTCATAAGTTTTTGAATTTCACTTAGATCCTAAGTAGCTTGTAGTCGAGTGAAATTCCTTTGAGTTTGTTGTCCAAAATCTTAGAAAAGTTCAAAATTCTTGCTTTTGAAAAGTTGTTGAAATTTTGCATTCAGTAAAAGTTTTTCTTCCATCTTTTTCATTCATTTTTTGCTTTTGTCTTTTACACATCATCAGTTTCACCCTCATACCCCTTGACGTAAGACAAATCTATAAAAGTAATGCTAAATTTAAAATCTACTAGACTTTTATGTTTGTAGGGTTCACAAACTAGTTCAGGACTAGGGCCTTGGATTAGGTTGGAGAGGAAACTTTTCAAGGCCATTTAAAATAAAACATTGGAGTCTGAGATAGGGAGTGTCTAAGTCCAGTTTCTTGGAAGCTATCCGAGACCCCCCTCTAACACAGGGGATAAACATGAGGTCACGTGTGGAAAGGTAGCATAGATAACCCCTCCAAAGCCAGACCAATCGTAGTGGAGAACACATATAGAGGGCTTGTTTTGGGATTCCATCGTTTGAATTTTCCACAGGGCTTCATGGGTCTTGAATCCATTCAAGGTCCTCATTTTTCTTCTGGACCATTTTCTCTCGATACCCTTGACAGGTTTCGGGCTCAATACCCTGCTCATTGTGGTCTACCTGACTTTCGACTGTACCCACCTAGTGACTGTTCGCGTGCTGGCAACCTAGTTGCCAATCTTTGATAGGGTCATACACAGGGGACTATGGGGGTATACCACGGTACCTAGGACAGACATTGGGCCACGCTTTGCAGAGTATACCCGGAGGGTGCTTCCGTGTTCGAGTTGCACTTGCACCGGTAAGTTTCTCTAGTGTTGGTTGTTGTAACTTTTCTTCCAATTAATTTAGTGTTTGCTTGTCTTATCTTCTAGGGACTTTTTTCTTAGTGTGTGTTACTTTTGTGCATTTAGACTACCTTAGAGTGTCTTGGATCTTCTCACACAGTGGAGGATCCCGAGCTCCACCTGTCACGAAGGCTTCTTGGCCTGTCGCCGGTTACACTGGAGCCACCGCCGCCACCTTTAAGGCGGAAGCTAGACCAACAAGGGTCTTTTGAACCGACCGGGTTACAACCTATTGTGCCCGAACAACCCTCGGAGGAATCAACCATTTTGGACCTTGAAGCAACCGCTCTTGGCTCGGTTGAAACCCCAACCACTGATTTCTTGGCACCTTTTATTATACTAATTTTTCACGAGCGCTAGACAGTGTCACACACAGCAATGGAAACCAATGTTGTTACTTCTTCTGGGAATTCTTTGATTCCCACCATGGCTGTCACCACAGGAGTGTTTCCACCTCCTAACCCACTGTCGCCGATTCGAACCACCATGGTCTCGGCCGCAACTACTTCGCACAGTGGACCGAATCCGTCTTTGGCGACGGCCACAACCCCTTTTACACCTAGTGCAATATCCCCTCCATTCTCATACGGGATGCCCAGTTCGGGTACAAGTCCTGCACTTTCCTACTCCACTTTACAGACTTTGATTCTAGGGGCAGGGAGCTCTATTGCTCCTCTGTAAGGTCACTTGGGGGGCACTCCTATCCCTTTTAACGCTTTTCCTTACAGAGGAGGTTGTTTCCCTCCTTCGTCCCCTTCACTCGGTGGCTCGCATCATCAATCTGTCAGGCAACCTACACCCAATAGTTTATTTGGAGCTAGGAGTCAAGGACCACCTACGCATAGTATGCCGGTAGGTTCGACACCATTTTCTTGGAACGAAACATTTGGTAACAACACATTCTCTCCAGTCACTTTCCCGACTGGGGGCAACCCCATTTTTGGACAATCTACTCCTGTTCAAGGTACTATTCCTGCATAGGGGGAAAACATAACAGGACCTTGGAATTCAGGGCAAGGATCCATTCCCTCCTCCGAAATGTCGATCTGGGGAAATTCTTTCCAAAATCAATGGAACCCTGGAAAAACTACTATGCCTATCCCCAAAGGACTGGCATGGGGTAATCCTTCCCAAAGTCCTTCGAATACAATGCATGCCCAGCCATCTATGTCCTATTTGGGAAATCAACCGATGATGTCTCCACATATGAAAAATCCTTACGCTGGCCAGGGCCATGGTTTCTACCAGAACTTGGGCCAATAACCAAAATTTTCCTGGCAACCTGGTGCCAGTCAAACTCCAGGACTCTTTTTCCCTGGTTATCAGCAGCAACCCAAACTACCTTTCCTGGAGACTTTACACTTTCTAGATTTGACAAGGTTGTTGAATGACCCCATTTGTCACGATCCGCATTGGCCTCCTATGTCGACGAAGTTGCCTTTGGACATTCCAAAGTTCGAAGCCAAGCCTAATGAAGATCCAGGAGATCATGTGAATACCTTCCATCTATGGTGCTCATCTAACTCATTGAAGGATGACTCCGTACAGTTGCAATTGTTTCAATGTACTCTCATTGGGAGTGTCGCGAAATGGTACATTGAGCTCAATCGCTCAATATACTCTTCTTTTGGCGAACTAGTGATGGATTTTCTTAACCATTTCCAGTTACCTGTGAGATACGACATTGGCACAGAGTTGCTCTCTAATTTCGAACAGACAACAGAGGACCATATCTCTGATCACATCCGAGAATGGAGACGTCGGAAGAGTTTAATCAAAGTACCAGTCCCACCAGCATTCCTGCTTGAGTGGTTCCTTAAGTCTTTGGTCCCGCAGTTATCCAAAGATGTTGCGACATCCAGAGTTTTCTCTGAAGAAGACGCCATCATGAGGGCTCAACAGTTTGAGCTCATCTATTCTTAGTCCAGTTTATTATACAACATCTTTCCAGATGTGCCACGATCAATACTGGATAAAACTAGACAGAGAGTTGGACCACATGCAGATGGTATCGTCAGTTCATCACAAACTAAGCCCACTGAGCAATTGACAAAGAAGTTGCAGCAGTTATCCATACAGCACACAGCAGCCAGCCAAACTATTGCTTTGGCTGCCCCCCCTACCCAAATGTTAGAAGTACACACAGTGCAGTCGATTAACCCAAAGGCCACCCAGCAGCCTGAAGGGAAGAAAAAATAATGAAAAAATGGTAAGGGGGATAAAAAACCCAACAATAATGTTGGCGGGGACAACACTGAAAAATGGAAGGCGAGGTATCCATGCAACTTGTGCACGGAAGACCACCCGACCCATCTATGTCCTCGACTTGCAGAGGCCCAAAAGTTTGTCACACAACAGCAAAAAGCAGTGTTGACTAATCCCTTTCAACATGGACAAAATCTAACTCAAGCCTCTGCAAGCACAGAAGGGGGAAGCCAAGAAAACTGCCCACCTCCGAACAACCCCTCATCTGCGAACATATATATGGTTAGGGGTGATGCTTTCATATCGACTAGAGCGCACAATTATAGTAAACCAAGCGCTTCTGAGAAGGGAAAAGAAGCTGACCTCCCATCTCTTCCTCTACAGATTGAGAAAACGTTGGGAGAAACAATGACATGCATTCCAAAAGGTGCATTTAAAAAGGCTTCTCATAACCCAAATGCAAGGGCTGCCCAGAACTACTCTGTGGTGGACGATTTATCACAAACCCCTTGTGCGATGTCTGCTTTGGAGGTCCTCCAAAGTTTCCCTTCTCAGAGGAAGGCTTTGTTAACCGCTTTGGGCTCTACTGAGACTTGTAATCTGGGTACCATCATGTTAGATACAACCGACTTAAAACCTCATCTGCCTTACCACGTAGCGTTTTAGATAGTAGTGGCTTACCCCATGAAAAATTTTACATGGAATGTCTTCCGTGTGGTGGTCGACGAGGGTGCCTCGACATGCGTTATGTCGTTGGCATGTTGGAAGGCCATCGGCCAGCCTGTTTTGTCTCCATCACCGACTCTCCTCATTGCTTTCGACAGTCATTCTTTCCGACCACATGGCATAGTTCCTTCTTTCCCCGTGTAGTTAGGAGGGAAGACCGTGTGTATTGAAGTAGAGGTATTCGATGCTCCCCTCGACTATAACCTCTTGTTAGGATGGAGTTGGACTTATGCTATGCAAGCTATGGTTTCTATAGTTTTTCGGGTCTTGTTGTTTCCACACGAGGGCTGGATAGTGACCATCGATCAATTTTCTTTCTCCAGACCTGACCCAGCTTTGGGGGCATCCACGGTCCCGCTGATTTATAATCCTCAACCAGGTATCGTCAACATAGGAGTTGGTTTTTGCCCATGTTTGATGGGTACCTTCGATTACCCACCTCCGCAGGGCGATATCAAATTTATATCTAATCACCAGAAGGTTGATATTTTTCAAGTTTCATCGTTCTGCACGACTTACTTCGAGGATTCATGGATTCTTCCTTCCCCATCAGCCATGATGGATGAGACAGGGCACCCTGACATGTCCATGCCCTTGTCATCCACTGAAGTAGCGTACTCTCTAGTCCAGCAAGCTTCAGCTAACCCTGATCTAACTCCTGCACAAGAGTTAGATCCACTTCTAGAGCCTATTTGGGCTCATGGTTCTCTCGCTAACGTCGATTCGTTAGATTTAGTCTTGCCTTCTGATGAAGCAGTAATCGAAGCAATGACTAGTCTGGACAAGCCTTGGGAATATCTTCATCACATATCATATTTTCTCCCAGAGTTAAGCCGAATCGAAGCGGGATAATTCACCATGACCATGACGGGAGATCATCCATGTCCTATGAATCTCTTAGCTACACACGAAATTTATGCTAAGGGAAATATGGCAACTATCATTGAAACTATACCAATCAACATCTCCCGAAACTCTGGTGTCATGGAAAACATCTTCGTCGGAGCAGACTGCTCCCCCGAAGAGATTCAAATCTACACGGATCTTTTCAAAGAATTATGTGACGTTTGTGCCTGGTCTTATGAGGAAATGCTAGGTATCGATCCAAAAAAATTTGAACAGGAAATCACAACGTATCTTGATGCAGAGCCTATTCGACAGAAACTTCGTCCAGTTAATCCTAAGAAAGTAGCAACCATTAAGAGTGAGGTTGAGAAATTGCTAAAGGCAGGTTTTATCTATCCTATCCATTTGACTCAATGGGTGTCAAATCCTGTGCCAGTCAATAAAAAACAAGGCACGATTCGTGTATGTACCGACTTTCGTGATTTGAACAAGGCATGTCCCAAAGATAATTTTCCAACACCATTCATCGATCAGATCATTGATGAATGTGTTGGTTGCGAGGCCTTTTCTTTCATGGATGGTTTTTCGGGGTATAATCAAATCCAAATCAAACCCGTAGACCAACATAAAACGGCATTCATTTGTCCATGGGGTACATTCGCATATCGTAAGATGCCTTTTGGTCTTAAAAATGTTGGGGCCACATTCCAGCAGGCCATGTCTTTTTCTTTTCATGATCTCAAGAATATAGTTGAGGCCTACCTAGATGATTTAGCATCACAATCTCGCAAGAGAACAGATCATCCCATGCACCTTAGACTAATCTTCAAACGTTGTCGCTACTTTAGGATTCGCTTGAATCCAAACAAGTGCATCTTCTGCGTAACATCAGGACGTTTGTTAGGTTTCATCGTATCAACAACAAGGATCATGGTCGATCCTCTCAAGGTGGAGGAATTAATCCAGTTTCCCCCCCCACGCACAATCTTACAACTTCAGAGTCTACAAGGCAAGACAAACTTTTTACGATGCTTCATCGCCAACTATGTCGAACTCACCAAGGGTTTTATGCGTTTATTGAAGAAAGATGTTCCTTTTCTCTAGGACGAAGCCGCTCAATTCTCTTTCGACGCATTAAAACATGCCCTCACAACTGCACCTCTGCTACAGATGCCTAACTATAACAAAGATTTCTTATTATATCTGCATGCCGCAGAGTCTACCATTGGCATGGTTTTAGTTTAGGAAGATGATTTGTTCCCAGAATACGTTATCTATTACCTGAGCCAAGGCCTCGTAGGACCAGAACTCAATTATTCTCATATCGGAAAACTTGTGTTGGCAGTAGTTCATGTTGTTCAGCGGTTTCGGCATTATGTTTTGTTTCGCAAGACCACCGTCATTGTTGTCGTGAATCCATTTCAGTATATGTTGACATGAAGGGTTATAGGCAGAAAAATCAGTAGATGGATAGTAATCCTCCAGGAATTTGACTTAGACTTCGTTTCAACAAAGTCCAAAAATTCATTGGTCTTCGCAGAGCTTATTTCGGAACTTCCGATTGAGTCAGGTGACGTTTTGCCTGAAGAATCGCCTATCCAGGGAGATATGTTTTTTATCACATCTTCAGATTCCTAGTACGGAGATATACTTATCTATCTCCATACTTTGAAGTGCCCCACTTCTGCTTCTCGTGACGAGCGTCGGCGTATACGCCATCAGGCTAATAATTATCTCATACTCGATGATTTGTTGTATCGGAGAGGTGTAGACTGCATCTTATGTCGATGTCTCACACATGAGGAGGCAGTCATCATGCTCAACAATTTTCATACCGAAGCTTGTGGCGGTCATTTTTCTGGGTTGGAAACAGCCCAAAAGATTTTACGAGCAGGTTACTTCTGGTCGACACTTATCAAAGATTGTATTGAATCGGTCAAGAAATTCCATCCGTGCCAAATCTTCTCTCGGAATATGAGGGCACATCTCGCTCCTATGTTTCCTGTCATCACAGTTGGTCCCTTCACCAAGTGAGGGATTGATTACACTACTTGCAACCCCTCGTCAGCAAGGGGGCACCGTTATATCATCGTAGCTGTCGACTACTTCACTAAGTGGGTCGAAGCTATGCCAACGTTTAAAGATGATGGAGAGACTGCAGCTCTCTTCTTATTCAATCAGATCATAGCAAGGTTCGGCATCCCGAGAGAGATTGTCACTGACCATGGCAGCCACTTTCATAACCAAATGATGACTGAATTAACATCAAAGATTGGGTTACGACAATAACATTCATCACCTTACTACCCCCAAGCCAATGGGCAGGTAGAGGTTGTAAACAAAACTCTTAAGACTATTCTACAGCGAACTATCAACTCAGTCAAGTCAAATTGGCATTTGATGTTATAATCGGCATTATGGGCTTACCGAACATTTGTTAAGACTGCAACCGGTTTCTCACCTTTTCAATTCGTTTA
>ML829770.1:37368-57168 GCA_009831015.1 Picea engelmannii
ATGGTGATAATGAGCTGCCAACTTCTATTTATAGAATTTTTGGCCTCTTTTTGTCACTTTTTTGGCCTCCCTTATCATTTTCTTTATACCAAAAACCATTTAGAGTGATTCAGGAGTTATATGGGAGGGATTTGATCAGGTATGGGGACACTTTTTTTTTAGTTTTGAGAAAATTTTGACGGTCCATAAAAAAATTTCCAAGAATCAACTTGAGCATATAGGATAGGTTACTACCCCGACTTTTGTGTCTTGTTGTATTTTTCCTCTGTTATAGGATCGATCCCATCAGGTTGTGACACGGAACCATCATATCTTCTTTAGAAGTGTCGCAACTTGGCGGTAGAGATTACCAACACATGGATGCCCTAGGTAGGTCCTGGTTGCATTATGGTGTCCATGCCATTTTTAAAAACACTGTAGGCTCGGGATTCCATATAGTCTTTCCTGAATTTGAGTTTGAGCCTCATTTGCTTGATTCCTCTTCGCTCTTTGTCTCACCCTCAGGGCTCCCAAAAATAACGGGTCTCCTTTTAAGCCATTTTCAGACCCTCTAAACATGAAAATATTGTCGAGCGATCTTGTGGCCTTTCACGCTCGTTAAACTGAAATTTGAAGTCACGTCTGTCCGATGGTAGTTTACCCCTTTTTCGATCCGGGCGATCAACTGTATGAACAAAGGTATACTCTATGGAACTTTCGTTCTTTAGAAGAGTACTCTCAAGTATAATTTTATCCCTTTTTCGGGCCTAAGGGACTAAACTTACGAAAAAGAAACCCCCACAGAGTCCATAGTTAAGCTCTTTTTAGACTCCCTAAAATTGAAAAGATCGACAAGTGATATTATTCTTTCACACTCATTAAATTGGTCCAGAAGAATCTTCCTGATGGAGTCCATAGTTAAGCTTTTTTCAGACTCCTTAAAAGTGAAAAAATCGCCAAGTGATCTTGTCCTTGTCACACTCGTTAAAATGGTTTTGAATCGACGTCTAATCGATGCTAGTTTACCCCTTTTTCAAACCAATTAGACTATCTTCGAAAAAGGTACCCCAATGGAGTCTCCTTTTATGTTTTTTCAAACTCTCTAAATATGAAAAACCACTGAGCTTACCTTCTTTGGGCTCGTTAAACTTACATCGAAGGACATTACCATTGTGTGTTTTATCAACCGCATTTGCATACCTTATCTACCAACCTTGTGACAGTTTGCTTCTGTGTTTTAACACCTTTGGCCGCCAGAGGATTTTTCCCGAGTATCATTTTACTAGAACATCAGTCTTGTCCTTGTGCCTTGAGCTTGTATGTTTTCAATACTCTTTCCTCCATTATAATGTAATATTCCTTTATTCTTTGTCCAAAATTATCGAAAAGAACAAAAAAATCAAATATACCCCAAAAAGAGGAAGGGAAAAGTATTTTCTTTATTGGCAGCATAATGAGTCACCCTCGGATAAAGCACATTTGTCTGTTTGTTCATCAGACTATGGGATGTAGTACGACCTTAGGAATCTTTTCTTGCTATATAGAGTTGTGTCCTCCGCCGTTTGGTTATTCTTCCAAACATATGGAGAGTTTGTGTTGCCTCCTTCTTCGTAGACTTATGATTAACATATATGTTTCCTGAGTCTCATCACTTGTCATGCTATTTTCCAAGGGAAGTTTGTCACTAAACCTGAGTTGTCCCCTTTGCAATATGTCTCTAGTCTGCATACCCAGCCATCCTGAATGTCCAATCAAGTCCTTGTTCGAAATCACTGAAGCCTTCAGTCTAATCATCAAGATTATCAAGTCCATGACCGATGAGCCGTCGAAGACCTCTGGGTAGTGCAGTTGTACACTCATATTACACTCCTACCCGAGTTTTGGAAGATTTTAAAGTTGTTGCTCGAGCTCTGAAGATATCATCTCCAGCCATCAGGCCGAATCAGCTTCTGGAAGATGGATACTCTATATGTATATATTTTTTATTTCGAGATGTAGCTTCGCTATGTATTGCTCGCGGATACTCTTTATAATTATTCGACATGGATCTACAGTGTATTTGATTGGTAGCCATGCTTCTATTTTTATCCCGAGCATGGGTATGCCTGCTCAATCATTTGGCGCATCAGTAAATATTGGTAATGTATTTCGGCCATCAGATGCTCTTCTGACCTCACACATTAGGGGGCATCTGTTATAACCCTAAATTGCACCACACATGCTTACCTGGCATCAGGCCTATTCATATCCTTTCTTTTCCAAAAACACTGTTGAACAACTCTTTGAAAATTCTCTTGTGTAAAGGCCCACGCGCCCTAACCCATTACTGCACACGTGTACACGTTGGCTGAACCAAAGCAGCCCACGTGTACCTACTAAAGCATGAAAACAAAAGGAAAACTAATCTACAATAACTAATCTAACTAAAAATAACAAGTAAAACAAACTAAACTAATCTAACTAAAAGAAATAAAACAAACTAATAAACTAATCTAATAAAAACTAACTATTCAACACACTAACTAATTTAACTATGCTATATATACAAACTACTAACTAATACTATACTAATTCTAACTAATTAACTATCTAACTACTAACGGAAATATAACTTATTCACAAAATGTACAATATCTACAATTTACAGATTTGAATAAAATCTGAAAAACTCGTTTGCATTCTGTCGTAAGGCAGAGAAAGATATTTTTGTTGATTTTATATTTTTATGAACAAGAAATAAAACAAAAACATAACTAACTAAACTACTACTAATATACTAATTCTAATTACACATCTATCTAAACATATATCTAATTAAACTACTTAAATTATACTAAACAAACTAACGAAAATAAATCACAAACTGACCTGGAGAAATGCTCCAGATTTGTCCTGTGTATGATGATTGTCTTAGCTGCTCGGAGGGAGGAAAGCCGCACCAAATAATCCAGGAGCTTATCGTAAACGATAGCTGCAGTGCTCTTCAAGTATGTTTACAGGACAAACAAGACATAAAAATCACAACAATCATATGATTTATAAATCTCCACAGTTAGGTAAACCCGTATGCAAAGACTTATACAAAATAATTCAATTTATGAAGAAGAGAAATCTGCCATTCATTAACTGAATCAAATAATTGTTGTACTTTAGATTAATGAAATAAATCAGACATGGATCACATTAATTAATTCATATCATTCTGCAAAAGACTATGATAGCTAAAGTAGTCACTAATCAAATGCAAATTGATAAGCATAAACATCAAACAAAAGATTGATATTATGAAAGCGAAAGTTGTAGAAGAACATCAACTTCTGTCTCAGTTTGTATTAAAAATCCATAGCCTGGTTCTCCCACAAGTGAGGATGATCCTTATTACAAAAATAATAAGTATTTAAAGAGCTTCTACATGGTAAAACCTCCATGTAGAAGTTATCAAACTGTTTACAGAAAATCTGGGAAGATATCCCAAGTCTGACTAAACTAAGAACCTAAAATAAAACTAAAAGACACAAATATTCCCCTAGCCTGTCCAGCATGTCCCATGTAATTCGAATTTACCTGAAAAGGGTCAAAAATAGACAAGTTAGAAGGATCTTTTATTAATAAAATGATAAAAATCAAATTCTATAGACTAGCTACAGAATCATGCGATTCTGTAGCTAGTCTAAATAAGACACAAAATCAGCATTAAAATCGATTGAAAATCTTTTAAAGAATCAAATTCAATAAACACCCAATAGCTATTTGAAAACGAATCATTAAACTTGAAATTATTATACCATTCGAAATCAAACAGGATCAATATTGATCAAATGAATACAGAGATAGGCGTACTCTGTTTCTTTTGTTACCACAAAATCGAATGAATAGAATCATAATCAACAGTTGTGAAATCGTTTGATAACAATTTGAAACTGATATAATCAAAATGAATCGTAGGCAATCGTTAAACAGGAGATACGATCAAATCCAACAAGATCGTTTTCACATTGTTATAATTGTATTGTCATAGCAAACGATTCATGCCACGAGTGGGATGACTCAAACTGGCAACAATCAAACTCATTGAAATCGTTTGCCAATCACAGCATATGAACTAAAACGAAATTGAATCCAAACATGATCGCATTCTAAATTGAGTGTGAAAAACTTGCTATTCAAAGTAGATACGAAACGAATTCAATTAAAATCAAACCATCAATTTCGTTAACTCAATTAAACGAACGAACGAGTCAAATCCAAACGAAAACCATTCAAATCCAATAAAAATCTATCAATGGCTAAACTGGGAATGATTAACTCATGAATCTAAAACGAAATTCCATTTAATTTTAGCAAAGCGAAATTTATACAAGATGAACACATCATGACCGAGCCATTTCAAAATGTAAACAAAGCTATTCGAAGAGCAAATTCAAATCAGTATATTAATCCTGGTCATTCACAAAATTTAAACCGATATCAAAATCATACATGTATGGCGACGAGACGGCTTGATCATGTCAATTCGGAGTTGATAACGGCTGTGGACGATTCAACATTCTTGAAAACGATGGATCCAGTTGTCCTTTGCTTCTTATCAGTCACTTGGAGTTGGTCTCTTTGGCTAGTCAACACAGCAACTTGGTTTTCAAGCGATTGAATTTTCGATTGGAGTATGGGGACGTCGATGTAGTAACGTTCCAACCATAAATCACATTGTTCACAGGACGAGTGTGAGGGGTTCGAAAGAGTGGGTGAGGGTTTGATCATATTGCTGAGGGTTTCGTTAGGCAGTTTAATCCTCGGGTAACTGAGATCATTCCTTAGGCAAGGGGGAAGATTCGACACGAAATCATAAGGTGGCTCGGGGCATAACCCCTATGAGTAAGGATACTCACTGGCTAGGAAACGTTCTATATCAGAGTCTGAATCCTCACTAAGGATTATAGGTTTCTACTCAACCGAGGGTTTAGGCTTATTTCTAGCCATTCTTGAAATCATCTGAGCGTTCTTTTTACCCTTGGCATAAGTCGTAGGGTTTGCCTTGGCCTTTTTTCCCACAGGTCTTTTAAAATTCTCCATATTCTCAGTCATGGCGTCAGGTAAGTCAACATCAAGGTCAATCGAGGGTTTAGGAGGAGGTAGTAGGGCATGGAAGGGCATAGGAGGCTCGGCCTTGGTTTCATTTACCACAGGCTTGTCAACCTGGACAGGGTCTGTATCATCAAAACCATTACGAGCGATGAAAGCTCTCCAGCTATCACCATGTGAACTCAAGTGATAAACAATGATAAGTTTAATAAGCCCATGGTGGAACAGGCTACTGTCAACCTTCTACCTTCTAAACCTTTTCGACATTTTATATAGGATACGCTAAAAGAAAAAGGGCATATTCAACGGGTATCCCATAAAATTCATTAACAAACGCAGATGGTAGAGAAACACGATTCCATATCGACCTTCACAGGTCACGAACTGCTTAATTATTATGAAAAGGTCATGCCATCGAGGTTTTAGCATAGATATGGGCATACCTCTGTCACAAGAGGTGACTTTGTGTGAGACGAACAGAAGTGGCCAAGGCACCTCTTCCACTTTCGAATTTTTGAACCAATGCTGGCCTGTGGCAGGTAGCCCTGTAGCAGAACTGATAAATTCCTCATTGATTTCCAACTGAATATCGCCCACCTTGGCTCTACATCTATCAAACATTAGGGAGAATTGTTGTGCCACACAGAGATTAAAACCCTCGAATCATTGTACAAAGGTGAGCCATTCGTTATCCTCCAAGTCTTTCCGGGCATTGTCAAATAATAACAAGGCTTAGTTGCTGTTTGGCTCGATTCGCACGACTGGTGCCATGGAGCCGAGCACACGGTAAGTCCAGGGTTTGGGTCATAGCACACAGGAGCAGAGTGGACAAAGGGTTTATCTGAGCTAATAGAGGTGAATGGGAATAAGGGATAGGCATAAATGCCATCGTGCGAAGGTGGTGGAGTTTATCACTGCTATGCATAATAGTTATTGCCAAAGTACAACCGTCGGCTTATAGTTGTTCTACCCATCATAGCATAGTTCAACACTCATGTCACTTAGCTGACCAATGAAACAATGGTAAGTGTATAAACAAACATGTGCAATCAATGTTATGCCATAGTTTCAAACCATCCACATTCAAATTGAAACCAATACCAATAGTTTAACCATGTGCCAATGGGTATTCATATAATCAACATGCCAATAGTTATGAAAACACAAACATAGGTATTATATAAAAATATATATATGAAGGATTTAATCCTAACGCCTATGTATTTTCATGAAACCAATGGTCAAGTAGATCAAATAAAAATTCAAATCTAAACGTCAATGCATTACAAACTCAATGAAACCAAGTCACACAATCAATCAAAGCATGAGTACTGATCAAAGGATCTTGCCAACCGTATAATGATAAATAAAAGGTAAGCGAAATAGGCATATCGACAAAAGAGATGACGACAGTTCAGATAAAGATTTCAATGTGACTTCGAAAGACGAAGTTTTCACGCTTACAGTCGTGAAAACAAAGCAAAGGTAAAGGAGCAAATGTCGCAAAAAATGAAAATGTCGTTTATTTGAAAGTTGCGACAAAAAATTGATGTTTGCAAAGCATTGGTGTAGGCAGCTTATAAGACAATGGAAAAATGTGAATTGGCTGCCAACAGAGCTTTATGTCTTTCTGGTTCATGTAAGGTGGATTCTAGCCATCCTGGTCGTTTTCTGTACTTGGGTACAGCAACTGGTTCTATAGGTTCAAGTGGTTGGTATGGTTCTTAACTGGGATGTTTTGGAGAAGATGTACTTTTTTCCTTGGGATCTTCATGTTCTTATTCATCATTGGATTCCATGGAATCTTCTATAGATTTATTGAAGGCAATATTCTCATCAAAAATTACATCCCTGCTAATTTCAATCTTCTGTTGACCTGGGACATAGATTCTGTAATCTTTTGATGTATGACTATATCCAACGAATATTCACTTCTTTCCTGAAGGTTCTAACTTCTTCCTTTTGTCTTCGGGAACATGGATATAGATAGGACAACCAAAGATCCTTAAGTGTTCCACACTTTCCTTCTTTCCAGAGAAGGCTTCTTCTGGAGTCATGTTCTTCAATATACAATGAGGAGTTCTATTCTGAATATATATGGTTTTCATAGCTTCTTATCCCCATAGAAACATGGATAGATTATGGTCATTCATCATTACCTTAACAAATTCTTCAATGGAATCATTCTTTCATTCTGCCACACCATTTTGTTGAGGATTATGTGGGACAATTAGCTCCCTCCTAATCCCGACTACTTTACAAAAGGCAACGAGCTTCTTAGAGGTGTGTTCTCCTACATTATCATATCTTGGCATCTTGATCTTCTTATTTTTCAAGTTTTCCACTTCATCTTTGAATTATTGGAACTTACCAAATACTTCATCTTTCGTCTTTATCAGGTATATCCAAGTCTTTCTTGAGAATTCATCTATAAAAATCACATATTAAAGAGAGCCTCCTAGAGACTTCGTTGGCATAGGACCACATACATCTGAGTGTATCAGATCCAATATCTCCTTGGATCTATTCTCACTGCTTGGGAATGGCCTCTTAATATTCTTCCCAAGTGCACATCCTATGCAAACACCTTCATGTATTGATTGTAGTTTTGGTATGCCTACAACCATCTGATTTAGGGATGGAAATGTTTGATAATGAAGGTGAGCATACCTTCTATACCATAACTCACAAGGATTGAGTTCACCATGTATAAGATCTTGAACATTCTGACCTAGGATTTTATACAATATTCCTTCATGAATCCCAATGACTCTAGAATATTCTATTTTTTAATATTTAGAACATACAAGAACTTTTCCATCAACAAAGGCTATTCTATCTCCTTTGTCTTCCAAGAAAGAAATAGATAATAAATTCTTTTTCAAACCAAGAACATATAAAACATTGTTAAGATGAACATTGTTACATGATTCCATTTTGATAGAAGCTTTTCCAATTCCCTTGAATGCATAAGATTTATTCTCTCCAAGTTCCACTTTGTGAGAGGTTTCATTTTCCTTCATGCTTGAGAGATTTTCACGATCACCAGTCATATGTCTTGAAGCTCCACTATCAATCAGCCAAATGTCATCTTCAAAATATTTTGTAAGAGATGAGTAGTAGAAGAAATCTATTTCTTCAAGCTTGGTTTTCTTTGAAGGCTTTTCATCATTGACAGTTGATGCATGGTGTCTTTCCTTTCTCTTCTTTGCTAGTTTAGGATAATCATTTTTGTAATGGCCATATTCATGGCAACCAAAACATTGTACTTTTGACATATCTCTCTTATTATTGAATTTATTTCTTGAACAAAATATTTTCTTACCTCCATGTCTCTTGAATTTTGTTTCAAATGCTTTAGCATACTCTTCCTTTTCAGATCTTCCCTTTGAGTTTATCCTTGTCTCTTCTTGTGTGCAACAAGTCCAAATTTATTTCAGCGTTAGAAACTCCTTTCTTGTATTCATGCTTGTAACAAATGTATCCCATGATCTAGAAAGACCATTAAGTTCTATATTCACAATTTCCTTCTCTGGAATAACTTCTTCAATATCTTGTAGTTGATCTCTCAACTGAGAAATCCTCACAAAGTATGAGTCTATAGTGTCATGCTTAGTCATCTTTGTATCACGAAGTTCATTCTTCAAACTCATCACTTGTCCAATATTTCTGACTGCAAAAAGGTTAGTTAGGCCATCATACATCTTCTTGGATGAGTCAAGATTGGATATGTAGGGTGTCAAGTGATATTTTTCAGAGTCCACAATGATACTCATAGCGTTGATGTCATTGTCCTTGAACTTTTCCATTGTTGCAACATTCTGAGGTTCATTTTCTTTTCCTGCTTCAAATTGTGGTTCCACAATCTTTCCCTTCATGATATCTAGAACTTTGTTCTTGGCAAGGATGAGTTCAATCCTTGTCTTCCATGATATGAAGTTTGAAGCTCCTTCTATATTTTTTCTGACTTCATGGAATAAGTCATGACTTCCTTTAACTTTGACTTTGACCCAAAAATTCAACCTTGACATTTTTTCTAGCTGAAGGTACCAAGAAGTGTGCTAGGCTAAGGTGCACTAGAATTTCCAAGAATTATTCCAAACGTCTCACTTGAAGTGCCCAGAGAGTTAGGTTAGGGTTTGTTGCAGCTGCAAATTCAGAAACCCTAGTTGTAGTTGTAACTAGTACCACAACAAGTTTGCCAAGGAAGTACTACTCTACCTTCCAGTGGTTAGACTGTTCTGAAGATAGTGTGGGCCCATAACCTGTTAAAATATTTGATGTGCTAATTTAACCATAGACAATATCACAATATTTTCACCCAACCATAGGCACATAGCCACCCCCAAGCATCGTAACCTTTGACAAATAGAATGATTTTGGAAGCAACACTAGATCCAACAGATAACCAAGACAGAGTGCAACTTTCTCCAAAGATAGTGCACCAAGCAAAAAGTCCCAAACCATAGACCAAGACCAATACCCAACTGCAGTCGTTGCAGTTGCACTCCTCCTCTAGACTTGCGCACCATTTATCTTGAGTGAGAGTGTGTGTACAAATGAACTCAAACACCCTCTATTTATAGTGCTCTTTGTCACTTGTCTAGGTCAACTTCTCTTTTTGAAGGGTAATACTTTAATATTATTTATTTTATTGACTTGACTTGTCTTCTATGGTTTCCACACATCTTTTTAGGGTTTCTCTAGCTTCTGGAATATTCTAATCTATCAAGAGGTTACACATGGAGGTTGATACTTGATGCCGACATCCTCAACCCGTAGGTCGAAAGGTCCACGTCAGCATAGGATCTTTCCCTTTTCCACTGGACCGAAGAACTCTAACGGTCCTTCTATTTCCCTATCGAGAAATCTACACCCACAGCAACCTCTTACAGGATCCCCTCTATACACTTGGGAGATCGGATTTCGCGACTTCGCGAATCCAGTGGTCGAGCATTCGGTTCTTGAATCCCCGAAACCTGAAACCAATCAACGTTGACCTTTCCTTTACCCTTTCAGGATTTTTCCTATCGCGATTTCGGAACTCGCGGTGTCGAGTAACTTGCTTCCATGACTCTCGAATCCCAATATGTCGAAACTTCGATACACGCGCTAGTTGACTTTTCAACGCCTCGTCACCTCTGTCGAGATTTTGGACTTCGCGGTATCGTGAATCCTGATGCAAATTTTTTGGGACTTCTCGCCATGAAACTCCGAAATAGTGTGCCACTTGTCCACCTCACTAACTTCGTTGTGGCCCACACAATTCCATTTAGTTGTCGAGATATCGCGTTTCATGATATTGCGATTCTCGTTACCAAGTTCACGGGACTTCCACCCACAAAACCCTGATATGGGATTCCACGTGTAGATCCCATGGCCCTTATGGCTCGGATCTACGGTCCTGCCCCTCCTGAGCTTTGACCCTTTAGGGAATACTCGTTGTATCTCCCCTTCTTCTCTGTGAGATCTAACGGCCCACGGAAATTCGTGAATCCTCCTAAGAGGATATCGACCGTCCGCTCCTCCTAATGATTTCTGTGAATGACCAAGTGTTCCCCCACAAACTTGTCCTCCTGCGGTGTGAACTTACGACGCCTGCTAAACACTTCACGACACAAGCTTCATGTGCTTCTCTTTGACGATTACTCAAAGGTCCTATATCTCCTGAGCTTTCTCTCAGCGTTGAGTTTTAAAGAAGAATCTTGCGCACACTCCTTGCAGCAACCTTCAAACACTTCTAAGTGTTGAATTTCCTTCAACCCTGTGCACACCTGCAGCAGCAGTCTTTCAAATGCCTCACTCAGTTCCACAACCCTGAGACTTTGCTTAGCCTACGCACTCCTTTCACGGCTCTTGTGATTGCCTGCACTTCTGTATGAATGAGAACAAAAGCTACCCTATCTGAGCCCTTTGTCAACGCACTCCTTGCAGACACTTCGACTGCACTCCTTGCAGGAATTCTTTCTCAGATAGAGAAACAATTGAAACTCATTCCTACTTCCTTTCAGACTTCAAACCCAAACATGAAATCATATACACATCATATAAAGCAAATGTATAACAGGAAGCAAACATTCATGAGCATAGAATTCAACATCAATACACAGAGAACAAACACAAAACCATGAATTTGAATCAACCTCTTTCTATTAATCCAAATATCTGTACATGGGTGTTCTTACACAGCTCTCTGCATGCTCTTTCTCTCTCCAGCAATGTTGCTTCATAATCATGTTACAATACATAATGAGGGTGTCTATATCCCGTTTCCCTCTTGCACTCTAAAACTGTCTAATCTAGAATTAAATTCTATCTACCTACATTAACTAATATAAATTCCTTCTACCTACTAAGGACGAGAGAAAATCGATCAAGGTCCGTTTACATTATACAAGTGTGCTCCTTCTTAATGACTTCATTTAAGATCATGCAACAACTCCAAGGTAATTTCAAAATTCGCGCTGGCTTGTCCAACTGTCCTTCGCTTCCGCGTTGCCTCGCTGCCTCGCTTGATGTCGGCGATGCTCCTGCATCATACTCCCTGGCTTGAAAAATTTCATGGACTCATGTCCATGAACTCACGCACGGTCTGTCCATGCTTATGGATCTCTGCTTCGTTCACCCAACTGGCATATTCAACTGGATGGCCTTTCCATTTGACCAAATATTCAAAATATTGTTTTCGCCTGGTCCTCTTGCTCACTCTTTTATCCAGTATGCACTCCATATGCAGATTATCTGCAACTAGCATCTGCTTTGTTCATTGGATCACTGGCTGCTCATTTCCTGTTCCAGTTTCCTCAACCTTATATGGGTACAAATCTGAGATATTGAATATCGGAGAAATTTCGATCCCATCGGGTAATTCAATCTCGTAAGCACTCATCCCAAATTTCTTCAAGACCCTACATGGTCCGATTTTCTTCATCTTTAATTTATTATATGTTCCTTTCGGGAAAATTTCTTTCCTTAAATGTGCCAGAATCGAATCACCAACCTCAAACTGAATTTGTCTTCGATGTTGATCTGCTCTACACTTGTACTCTTGGCTTGAATTCTGTAGTCGCTCCTTCACCTGGCTGTGAAGTTCCTTCATCGCCTCTGCGAATTCTTCTACACTAGCGCTCCTAGTCGCAGTCTGTTTTGAATCCCTCAATTCAGAAATTCCTCTCGGCTGCATGCCATAGACAACCTGAAATGGACTCTGCCATGTGCTCCTATTAACTGAGTCATTATAAGAAAACTCTGTCTGTGGTAATATGTGGTCCCACTGGTTGTGGTGCTCTATCACCAAGCTTCTCAGCAAGTCTCCCAGACTTTTGTTTACTACTTCTGTCTATCCATCTGTCTGAGGATGATAAGCTGAACTAAATGACAAGTTAGTTCCTAGCTTCTTCCATAAGGTCCTCCAAAAATTCCCTATGAACTTAGTATCTCGATCCGAAACTATACTTCTCGGAAACCCATGAAGTCGAATGACCTCTTTGAAAAACAGATTTGCAATGTGAGTTGTGTCACTGGTCTTCTGACATGGAATGAAGTGTGTCATCTTGGAAAATCTATCCACCACCACAAAGATTGAATCGAAACCTCTTTGCGTTCTTGGCAACCCCAATATGAAATCCATGCTAATCGCATCCCACGGCCTCTCTGGTATGGGCAATGGTTGATAAAACCCTGCATTATGTCTTTTTCCCTTCGAATGCTGGCAAATTCTTCATCTGTCTACGAATATCTTGACATCTTCTCTCATTCTCGGCCAAAAATATGATTCATTTAGCTTTGCGAACGTCTTGTCGTGACCAAAGTGCCTTGCCAATCCTCCACTGTGTTTCTCCTTCAGCAAATTCTCCCTCATGGAGCATTTCGGAATACACAGTTGATTGCTCTTGAACAGCAATCTTTCATGGATCATGTATTCGGCCCATTGCCTTCTGTCTCTGAGAACTGGATTCTCAGTCGCTTCATACGCCTCTTTAAAATCTGGATCATCTACGTACATGTTCCTGAGGTCATCAAAACCCAACGTTTTGACTCTGAACTCCTGCAATAGCAAACACTTCCTGCTCAAAGCATCAGCAACTTTGTTAGCAGTACCAGAAATATGTTTAATTACAAAAGTGAAATTCTACATATATTCAACCCATTTGACATGTCTCTGATTCAACTTTTCCTGTTGAGTCACAAACTGCAGTGCATGATTGTCACTGTATAAGACAAATTCTTTCGGGATCAAGTAATGCCTCCATTTCTTTAATTCCTGAATGATAGCATAGAACTCCTTATCATATGTGGAGTACTTCACCTTCGCTTCATTCAGCTTCTCACTGAAGTATGCTATCATTTTGTCTTCCTGACTCAAGACTGCCCCGATTGCAAATCCACTTGCATCGCATTTCACTTGAAATGTCATTCAGAAATCCGGCAACACCAAAACTGGTTGTTCCGTAATCTTCCTCTTCAACTGATTGAAACTCTTCTCAGCTTCTTCTATCCAGTGAAAAGACTTGTGTCTTTTCTTCACTGTATCCATCATCGCTGCGCTAATTCCACTGAAATTCTTGATGAATTTTTGGTAGAAACTAGCCAATCCGTGAAAACTTCTCACCTCAAATATGTTCTTTGGTGATGGCTAATTCTTGATTACCTCCACCTTATCTGGATCCATCCTCAACTCATTTGCCGAAATAAAAAATCCCAAATAGATGAGCTTTGTCTTCATAAACGAGGATTTCTTCATGTTTATCACCAACTTCTCCTACTGTAGTTTCTGCATCACTGTAGCCAAATGCTTCAGATGCTCTGCCACTGTCTTACTGTAAACCAGTATGTCATCTAAATACACAATGAAAAATTTCCTGATGAACTCCCTCAGGACTTCGTTCATCAACCTCATGAAGGTACTTGGCACATTTGTTAAGAAAAATGGCATAACAAGCCATTCATACAACCCTTCATTGGTTTTGAATGTTGTCTTCCATTCATCACCTTCTCTCATGCGGATTTGATGATAACCGCTTTTCAAATCAATCTTTGAAAAATACTTTTCTCCACTCAAGCAATCCATCAGATCATCCATCCTCGGCAATGGAAATATGTACCTGATGGTTATCTTATTAATCACCCTTGAGTCAGTACACATCCTCCAGCCTCCATCTTTCTTCGGACTGAGTACTGTTGGAACAGCACATGGAATCAAGCTTTCTCTGACCAAACCTTTGTCCAACAAATCCTGGACTTGCCTTTTAACTTCTTCATTCTCTTGCGGCGTCAATCTATACACAGCTTTATTTGGCAAACTGGATCCTGGTATGAGATCGATATGATGACTCACACTTCTAATCAGTGGCAACGAACGAGGTAGTTCATCCACTACTATGTCAGCGAACTCTTCCAGCAGTTCCTGAATTTCTTCTGGTAAATCATCCACTCTTGTGCTAGTCAAAACAATCTTCAGTTTCTTGACCACTATGAACTATGGATCCTCCTTCTTCTTAACCTCTGTAAGAAGTTCCTTCCCACTCATGAGAAGTACTGTATTGCTTACTTCCGGCTTCACCTCCTTATCTTTGATTGGAAGCAACATGTGTGTCCTCCCATTATTCTCTAGGATGTATGTGTTCATTCTCCCATCATGAATCACATTCCTGTCATATTTCCATGGTCTACCCAGCAATAGATGAAAAACATCCATAGGAATGACATCACACAATATCTTATCATTATATCCTTCTATTTTAAATTCAACTAAACATTGTTTAGTGGCAGTTACCTGGTGTCCTTTTTGTAGCCATGAAATTTTGTATGGGCTTGGATGATCAATCGTTTCCAGCTCCAACTTTTCTACCATCTCTGTCGAAACGAGATTATCCTTGCTACCACTATCTACAATGACCTTGCATACCCTGTCCTTGGTCTTGCAAGTAGTCCAGAAAAGTTTGGTCCTTTGGACTGAACTCTCCACCTCTTTCTCTGGTGTCAACAGATCTTTTCGCATCATCAGCGATCTTCCGCCTTCAGCGTCTTCTGCCTCAACATCCCGCCTCTGTGCTTCGGCGATGTGAGCTTCTCCAATATCCTTCTTTTTATCTAGACACTCATAAGACTTGTGCCCATTCTTTCCACATGTGAATCATGTTATTACTCCACCTCTTCCTCTTCCTCTACCTCTAGTAGGAGGAAAAGTGTTGTTATCAGCATACTCTCCTCTCTGCTCATTATGTTGCCCTCGTTGTTCATCATGTTTCCCTCTCTGTGAGGTTCCACCTCTCTCAATTTGAGTCTGAGGTTTCTTCCAGTCCTCCTTGGGCTTCTGATATTTGTCTTGGGAAACTGATTTGCCTCTGGGCTGACTTCTTCCTTGGCCTCTGTGACCTTGCTTTCGGCTCAGCTTCTCTTCTGCTTTCAGAGCCATCTGATAAGCATCTTCCACCGTTTGGATGGTTACCATGCTCATCTCATCCTGTATATCATATCTCAGGCCATTCATGTATCTGGAAACTTTTTCATCATCGCTCTCTTGATGACCTGCCCTGATGTTCAGCTTGTAGAATTCTTCAGTGTATTCTTTCAGTGTCATCAGCTTCTGTCTCAAGTTCTTCATCCTCCTGAAAAGAGTAATTTGATAATCTATGGGGATGAATTTCTCCTTCATCTTCACGATCATTCTATCCCATCTTTTGATCTTTTGCTTTCCCTTGCAGCGTATGTCAGCTTGTAGCTCATCCCACCACAATACTGCATGTCCTTTCAATCTCGTGATAGCATGCTTGACTTTCTTGTCCTCCTCGACGTCTTCATAGTCGAAGTATGTGTCTAGAGCTCTAATCCAGTCTAGAGGCTCCTCTGCATCCAAGTTTCCCTCATAAACTAGAATGTCTATCTTCTCTCTTGCACCCATCCTTGCAATAGCTCTGATCAAATGTTCGTTTGATGCATCTTTGGATGCAACTTCTTCTTCACGTTCAACCTCAATATCACTTTCGGAATCACTAAGATCCCCAGCACTGACTGTACACCTCTGTGTTGTCTCCATGTCTTCGAGTCTAGCTCATAGATCATGCATCTCTCTCTCCATCGTTGGATCTGTGATCTGCCTGCCCCTTCTTCTCGGCATTTCCCTATCCTCTGAATCGGGTGATTGCATGTCCCTTCTCCTTGGCAGCATGGTGAATTCTCTTTCTCTCTGCTACAGAAAGAAAAGAACCTTTCTGAGCTCTGATACCAGATGATGCCGACGTCCTCAACCCGCAGGTCAAAAGGTCCACGTCAGCACAGGATCTTTCCCTTTTCCACTGGCCCGAAGAACTCTAACGGTCCTTCTATTTCCCTATCGGGAAATCTACACCCACAGCAACCTCTTATGGGATCCCCTCTATACACTTGGGAGATCGGATTTCACGACTTCGCGAATCCAGTGGTCGAGCGTTCGGTTCTCAAATCCCCGAAACCAGTCAATGTTGACCTTTCCTTTACCCTTTCAGGATTTTTCCTATCGCGATTTTGGCACTCGCGGTGTCGAGTAACTTGCTTCCCCGACTCTCGAATCCCGATATGCCGAAACTCCAATACACACACGAGTTGAATTTTCAACGCCCTGTCACCTCTGTCGGGATTTCAAACTTCACGGTATCACGAATCCTAATGCAAATGTTTCGGGACTTCTCACCATGAAACTCCGAAATAGTGTGCCACCTGTCCACCTCACTAACTCCGTTGTGGCCCACACAATTCCACTGAGCTGTCGGGATATCGCGTTTCGTAATATCGCGATTCTTGTTACCAAGTTCACGGGACTTCCACCCACGAAACCCTGATATGGGATTCCACGTGTAGATCCCACGACCCTTATGGCTCAGATCTACGGTCCTGCCCCTCCTGAGCTTTGACCCTTTAGGGAATACTCATTGTATCTCCCCTTCTTCTCTGTGAGATATAATGGCCCACGAAAATTCACGAATCCTCCTCAAAGGATATCGATCGTCCGTTCCTCCTAATGATTTCTGCGAATGACCAAGTGTTCCCCCACAAACTTGTCCTCCTGTGACATGAACTTACGACGCCTGCTAAACACTTCACAGCACAAGCTTCCTGTGCTTCTCTTCGACGATTACTCGAAGGTCCTATACCTCCTGAGCTTTCTCTCAGTGTCGAGTCTTAAAGAAGAATCTTGCGTGCACTCCTTGCGGCAACCTTCAAACACTTCTAAGTGTTGAATTTCCTTCAACTCTGCGCACACCTGTAGCAGCAATCTTTCAAATGCCTCACTAAGGTCCACAACCCTAAGACTTCACTCAGCCTGTGCACTCCTTGCACGACTCTTGTGCCTACCTGCACTTCTGTATGAATGAGAACAAAAGCTACCCTATCTGAGCCCTTTGTCAATGCACTCCTTGCAGACACTTCGACTGCACTCCTTGCAGGAATTCTTGCTCAGATAGAGAAACAATTGAAACTCATTCCTACTTTCTTTCAGACTTCAAACCCAAACATGAAATCATATACACAGCATATAAAGCAAATGTATAACAGGAAGAAAACATTCATGAGCATAGCATTCAACATCAATACACAGAGAACAAACAAAAAACCATGAATTTGAATCAACCTCTTTCGATTAATCCAAATATCTGTACATGGGTGTTCTTACACAGCTCTCTGCATGCTCTTGCTCTCTCCAGTAATGTTGCTTCATAATCATGTTACAATACACAATGAGGGTGTCTATATCATGTTTCCCTCTTGCGCTCTAAAAATGTCTAATCTAGAATTAAATTCTATCTACCTACATTAACTAATATAAATGCCTTCTACCTACTAAGGACGAGAGCAAATCGCTCAAGGTCCGTTTACATTATACAAGTGCGCTCCTTCTTAATGACTTCATTTAAGATCGTGCAACAACTCCAAGGTAATTTCAAAATTCGCGCTGGCTTGTCGAACTGTCCTTCGCTTCCGCGTTGCCTCGCTTGATGTTGGCGATGCTCCTGCATCAATACCTCTCGCAGCTACCATAATATAAACATGTAGTACCATTTGGTCTATCAAATTCCCCAATTGTTTTTATGTTCCTGGTGAATGGAGTGTTCAAGGAATGCCTGGACAAGTTTGTAATTGTGTTCCTAGATGATATACTCATTTACTAAAAGATAGAGGAGGAACATGAGCAACATTTAAGAATGATATTGTAAGTTTTAAAAGAGCATAAATTGTATGCTAATCCAAGTAAGTGCATATTTTATCAAAAGAAAATTCATTGCTTGAGGCATATTATTTAAATAGATGGGATAGCAGTGGATCCCCAGAAAATAGAGGCCATTAGAGAATGGCCAACGCCAAGAAATGTGACAGAGGTCAGATCATTCATTGGTCTTGCAGGGTATTACCAAAGATTCATAAAATGATTCTCAAAGATTGTAAGCCCAATCACTTCTTTGCAAAAGAAGGGAGTGAAATTTGAATGGACTTCCAAGTGTGGAGAAATATTTCAGCAACTAAAATACATATTGACCAATGCGCCAATATTGAAGATTGCAAATCCATATGAAAACTTTGTTGTGTGCACAAATTCATGCAAGGAAGGGCTCGGTGGAGTCTTCACACAAAAAGATCATGTGGTATTCTATGAGTTCCGAAAATTAAAAGAGCATGAGAGGAATTATGCTACACATAACTTGGAATTAGCAGGAATTGTACATGAATTAAAGATGTGGATACATTACCTCATGAGGAGGAAATTTGAGTTAAGGATAGACCATTGTGGTCTGAATCATTTGTTTGGCCAACCAACATTAAATGTTAGACAAACTAGATGGATCGAATTTTTGTTTGAATATGACTTTGAAATTAAGTGCATCAAAGGCAAAGAAAATCAATTGGTTGATGCACTCAACAAGAGAGTTCATTAAATGCATATTGGATTCATTAATACATACAGGACTAATCTGAAAGATAAAATTATTGAAACAACAAATTTAGATCGGCACTATTTGAAAATAAAAGAAACATTATAGAAAGATAATTTGCAGCAAAAATAAAGATTATGAACTGTAGGAATATGGAATTCTCATGTACAAAGGAAAAGTATATGTGTCAAATTCCAATGAGCTGAAAAATATAGTGATGAGGGAAATAAATTTATAATGTGTCATATGTTGGGCACCCAACAATTTGTTCTTTGGAAGGGATATAATTCAGCTGAACAATTCCGTTTGTAACTTGTTCTCTGAGAAAATGATACTTGATTGGAATATGCTTAGTCTTGGAATGAAGAACAAGATTCTTGGAGACACTTATTGCACTGGTGTTATCACAATGAATTGGGATAGGATCAGTGTAAGTTACCCTCAAATCTGCAAGCGTTTGTATCATCCATAAGATCTGTGTGCAGCAAGTAGCAGTAGCAATGTATTTTGCCTCTGTGGTGGATAGTGATATGGATCCTTGCTTTTTACTAAGCCATGCAACTAGTGAGTCACCCAGAAAAAATGCTCCGCCACTAGTGCTTTTTCTCTCATCAACACAGTTTGCCCAGTCAGCATCTGAGTAAGCAATTAACTGGAAATTCTGATTTTGAGGGTACCACAGTCCATATGTGATTGTTCCCTTCAGATATTTGAATATTCTTTTGACAGCTACCAAGTGACTTTGTTTAGGAGCAGACTGAAACCGACCTACCATTCCAACAGCTTGCATTATATCAGGACGAGATGTTGTGATGTACAGAAGACTGCCTATCAT